>JASANF010015570.1:0-71110 GCA_030248245.1 Trissonchulus sp. WLG1_4 | reverse complement strand
TTTGCACAATTATGCACACAAAATTTTTTGAAAAAAAAACCCCTGCGTCCTCCGGGTCCGGCTCCGGCCGGATTTGGCCCCTCCGACTCCGGCTCCGCCCGGAGCCATCCGAAAATTAGCCGGATGCTAAACCGGAGGTAAATTGTCTGAGCGACCCATACTCATCTAGATTGCATTAAGAGTGGCAAGGGTCCCCCCTTTGGTTTTATCGCCCGGCCGAAAAAATTTCTGATATGTCTCCAATTGACCAAATTTGACCTAAAAATCAAAAAATTCCCGAACTTTTTTCCTGGGGGCTGCCGCCCCCATACCCCTCCCACTCTGTTGGTTAGTGTTCCTTGTTATTATCTTTCATCAAAGCCTATACATGTCTACAAGAGTATTATACTAATAATAATATTATTAGCTTATGCTGAATCTAAATTCTCTGAGCGACCCATACTCATCTAGATTGCAGTAAGAGTGGCATGTGGCAATGGTCCCCCCTTTGGTTTTATCACCCGTCCGGAAAAAGATTTCCGCCACGTCCGAAATGGCAAAATGTAACAAATTTGGCCTAAAACTAACAAAATTATATGCATAATTTTTTCTGGGGTGTGCCGCCCCCAGACCCCTGCCATACCGTGACTATGTTTTCCTGTCGGCTAATGGCTAGGGACCTCCAGACTCCCACATTTGGTGCTTGCCAATGCATGAATACACAAGTACATTAGGCTGCATTTAGTTGTGTAATACTCTGTCCGATCTGATGTTCCCATCTTTAGTTTTATTTTCTTGTCGTAAATTATTCGATACATCTCCAATTGACCAAATTTGGTCTAAAAATTGGAAAAATCGCTAGTTTTTTCCTGGGGCTGCCGACCCCAGACCCCTGCAACTTTGTGATTCAATGTTCCTCGCTTTTGTGTTTCATTTCAGCATGTTCATGTTCATTCATTCATGTTCAGGGGCGGATCCAGGAGGGGGGGCGGCGGTGCGGCCGCCGCCGCCCCCCCCCCGAAATTTCATCCTGGATCCGCCACTGATATGGTTCGGGTTGTTTGGTTCGGGTACCCAAATTTTCTGACCAAATTACAAAATTTGTATACCAATTTTTAAAATTTTTAAAAGTTATAAACGTTTTTAGTATGATAAAATACTAGAACGAACTTCACATTTTCGAACAATCCCATTTTTTAAATTATGCGGCTTTCCTTACATCGAGGAGGGGGCACACGTGTTAGTGTGAGTAAGTGTTCACAAATTGTTCGATTTCAAGCTTGCTGAGGGGGGAATCTAAATCAGCCCTGGACCTGAACGCTGAATCTGCACGAATAATTCACGCGCTGAATAGCTCGCCTTTTAGGTGCAATTTGTGTTATTGGTCAATAGTCTGCAATGGCGTACCCAGATGTTAGGGGGGGCTAATGGGGTGAATTCCCTCCCAACAAAAAAGTTTTTACCAGTGAATTTTTACACAATTCCCTTCTGTGATTTTTATTGCGCGGCCTAAAAAAATCTCTGGTGGCTGCAGCCCCCATACCCCTGCAAGTCTGTGGCTTATTTCTTGTTATTATCTTTTATAAAAACCTATGCATGTATATAGCAGGCGGGGAAAAAAAACCCACCCCATTTTTTTGGGGAAAAAAAACCCACCCCAGTTCCGGAACTTGGGTACGTGGTACAGATCTAAAAATTTGCCAGCGTATAGTACAGTCCCTGTAGGCAAACGTATATAAGCGGTATCCAAAAGGGATCTCCCTGGTATTTTTTATGAGTCAAAAATTGGACCCCCCTATTTTTGACCCGACATGGCTCCAAAGCAGGTGAATTTTGGAGTCCCATTTCTCAGCACTAAAAGTTGCGAGCTCAAATATAAAAACACTTTTACAGAGGACTACCCTTCCTCTATTCATGACCGCAGTGGTAGGTCCCTCCTTCTTTCGTACGAGGGGGGGCATGACCGAAATTAGACGGGGTAAAAAAACCCATGTGGGGGAAAAAACCCCACATTTTAAAAATGGTCTGGTGATGTCGAAAAACCTAGTAGCTACCCCAAAAGACTCATGGTAGTGCAAAAAGACGTTTATTATTAACACAAATGCGCATATTGACACTTTCTTGATTGAATTCTGGAATACGGGCCTAATAATCGGACTTTGTCATTTTGAGGTCCCTTTGAAGCGAAAAGTAGTATTTTCTGGTACATACTATTGCCAGATTTTTGTATGTTTTTAATTATAACCTGTTAATTTCTCTTGTTTAAACACCGAATAACAGAACTAAATTAAAATATGGCCGTTACGACCAGTCACAACCACTTACGGTACCCCCCACTGAGTGTCGATGGCGTAAAAAGTAGCCATAACGTGCAAATTTTGCATGCATTTGAAGCGATATCGCAACTTTTTAGTTGTTTTCAACGTTTTCAGGCGAAATAAAGGTGTTCTGTTTTCAAATCTGAAAATTCAAAATTTTATGATGGGCTGCGAAGGGCAGTTTTCAAACTTGTGTACCTGAGGCCCCATAGCAAATCTGCGTATAGTTTTAACATCAGGGGCCTCTACTACTCCGAATACGTGCCATAGAGTTGAAAAACTACCGCTAACATAATTTTCGGGTTATTTATGGGGTGGGTTTTTTTTCCCCACATGGGTTTTTTTCCCCCAAATGGGTTTTTTTTCCCGGCAAGTTTTTGGCTTCCCGCCAAAAAATGGTAAGAGATAGCGAAATAAAACCGGTCCCAGCGTTTAGAGCAAGGTTAGGCCTACGATAGATTTTTTTGGTTTCCCGTGAAAACGTATAGTCTATGAGCTACATGACGAAATATGAAAATGCGGGTTTTTTTTGTATACACAAGTACGTATGTATTTTTTTATGTACCCACAAGTATCTTTTTCTGTCGAAACATGCTTTGATACGTCTCCCATTGACCAAATGTCAGTTAAATATTGAAAAACCTCCAGTTTTTCCGGGGGTTGCCGCCTCCAGACCCCTGCAACCTTGTGGCTTCTTAGTGATCTCCACGGCGTCGGTAAATGGATACCACATACATATATACATGTGGAAGGTAAGAGAAGTCCGTAAAGCGTAGTTGCTAGAGGGGTTGGCCCTCTTCCACGGGTGTAGTCGTGTATGAGATGTGGCCCCTGACACTCCAGGGCTACTAAACAAAGATAAGCACCAAACGCTAGGGCTGGATCAACCGGAAGTCATGATGATGATGATAATCACCATGAGGATGATGGCGGCCTGTTGGGAGCGTACGCGGGTCGTAGGCTTATTGACGTAGTATCAAACTTACCTTCCCGGCTTATTGCTTACGCTGGAAATTACCTGAATATTCCTTTTCGTGTCCGCCTCGGGTGCGGTGCTCATATCCGTTACAAAGCCCTGGAGCGTCAGGGGTGACAATTCAAGAGTGACTACATCCGTGGATGGGGGCCAGCCCCTCATGGCATAATGCCCTAAAAAGACACCTGTTACCTTCCCACATACGTCAAGTCCAAGGGTTACCTTTACCTACCTTTGTTCATACCACTTTGCGCGCGATTATAGTGGCACTGTGTAACTAGATCAGATGAATTTTTTAGTACATTCGGATTTGGCTTAGACTTATTCATTAGTAGGATCGAGCAAATTAGCACAAAACTGTCGTGGTTATGCGCAAAAATATCGAGATTTGAGTTTCCTCATTCACCACAGCATAACATATATAATAACACACGTATATATGTAACATGAAGCAATTGAAGTTTCATGAAGCTAACTGATTTAAAAGCTAAAGCTAAACTTTTTTTGTGCCTATGATTATATACAATTGAATTTTTGGGAGCCCCTAGTAAAAAATTGGCACAAGCATTGGTTCCAGCTCGTTACATTTGTGACGCGCCTTGCATGTTTCTACATCGTGTGCAAATTTGAAGCGAATCGGAGAACCTAAAATTTTCACTTTTACAGGTAGCCCTTCCCTTAAATCAGTCTTAAACTGGTCTAAAACTGGTCTTAATTCACTCTTAAAACAATCTAAATGAGCAAGCTGCTGGCTGGATTGAATTTAAGACCAGTTTCAGATTATCTTAATTCACTCTTAAATCACTCTTAAATTGGTCTAAAACTAGTCTTAATTCACTCTTAAAATAGTCTAAAATATGAAGCAGCTGAGCTGGACTGGATTTCAGACCAATTTAAGATTATCTTAATTTACTCTTAAATCACTCTTAAATTGGTCTAAAACTAGTCTTAATTCACTCTTAAAATAGTCTAAAATATGAAGCAGCTGAGCTGGACTGGATTTCAGACCAATTTAAGATTATCTTAATTTACTCTTAAATCACTCTTAAATTGGTCTAAAACTAGTCTTAATTCACTCTTAAAATAGTCTAAAATATGAAGCAGCTGAGCTGGACTGGATTTCAGACCAATTTAAGATTATCTTAATTTACTCTTAAATCACTCTTAAATTGGTCTAAAACTAGTCTTAATTCACTCTTAATTTACTCTAAAAACAATCTAAAACTATGCAGCGTAGTTCCAAGCTGCGTTTTAGACTGATTTAAGATTATCTTAAAACAGTCTTAAATAATCTAAAATCAGTCTTAAATAATCTAAAAACACTCTAAATTCACTCTTAAAACAGTCTTAACTTGCTCTCTTAATTCACTCTTAAAATTTTTAGAGTGTTTTTAGATTGGTTTTAGACCATTTTAAGAGTCGCCCTTTCTTCCTGTGTAACCTTGTTTTTAATTTTAACTTTACCTTTACCCACAGAATTAACTTTACCTTCACCTTACCTGTGGGTAAAGTTAGCCTAACTTTACCTGCAGGTAATTTTGAGAATACGGCCCCAGGAGCGCCACCTTAATGTATTGTGCAAATTTTTAACCTCAACCGTCGACGCTAACCTTGTTTTCAATTTTAACTTTACCTTTAACCACAGAATTTTTTTGAAATAATTTTTGAAAACGCACACGCACACTCACATGTGATGAGCCTTGCAGGAAGGAGAGCTCAATTGTTTTGCATTGAGCTTTTTTTCAGCTGCTCGAGCAGCTGAAAAAAAGCTCAGTGTAAACACGGCCTTATTAGAGTATCAGTACGCGCGATGGGCTTGCTTTCAGTCCTGGATCAAGGCTCATCACATAAACACATACACTTCAAAATTATAAAGTAATACTAAAATTAAACTATGTAAACTCGGTAGTAGCGCTGGAACGTACACGCAGTCCGCGGCAATCTGCAGAAGGTTTAGCTTTTTAGAATTTTTAAACTGCTTGCATTGATATTGAAAAAATGTCTGATGTCTTGCAATCATAGTGGTTGCAGGGGTCTGGGGGCGGCAGCCCCCAGAAGCTGGGGCTTTTTTAAAATTTTGAAATAATATTTGCATTGAAAAAGCAATTCTAAGCAACACTTGTCGTGAAATCATACAAACTTGATGGACTTGACTAGTATATATATAACTTGTCCCGCAGTTTGCAGATGTGTGGGGGCGGCTGCCTCCAGGAAAACAAATTGGGAATTTTTTATTTTTAGGCAAATTTAGTGAATTGGAGACGTATCATAAAATTTTTTTGGCCGGTCCATAAAAGCTGAATGGGGAAGACATCCTTGTTTAAAAATTTGTCTGAACATTGAATAAACACAGCGAGATGACACCACAAAGCGAAGTAAAGTCAGCGCGGTGGTTCCGGAGGCGAGCGGCCTCCGAAAAAATTTTTTCGATTTGAGGGCAAATTTCATCAATTTACGGCTGCAAAAATTAGCCCATGGGGGGGACTAGCTAACCTGAAAAATACGTTGTATACAGGAAAAAAATGAAGAAAAACCATGTGTGACTAAAGCTGTCCTTCGACATTCGTCCTCCACTCCACCCACCGTACAGTTTTTAATTAAAAGCCACACAAAATATATATATAACTAAATACCAATAATAGTTGTTAGCATTACTCATTATTAATACAAAATAGCAGATATGTTATGTATATACATTAGAGCAGTAATGAATTAGGGGCGAGATCCCCTCGAAAGAAAATTTTGGGAAATTTTTGAAATTTCAGTGTCATTTTGGTCAATTGGGGACGTGCCGGAAAATTTTTTTCAGTGGTGTCATAAAACCAAAGGGGGACCACAGGAAAAAAGTGAAAAAAGGGGGGCTAAAACCGCGAAGGGGGGGGGGCTGATGTCCCCCTAGCCCCCCCCCCGGGGTACGCCACTGTCCCTATCGTCTAGCTATTAAGTAGAAAATGAGAAAATTCAGTCCTCAATGCCGGGCCTATCTGCAAAACATTGTTTACAAGATCTGTTATAGTCTCCCTTCCATAAATACGCCACTGGTATATATTTTTTAATTCAACGCAAATCAAGAACCGTCCAAGAAATTTCAGAAAGCGTCCGAGAAAAGTTTTGTATTTATTACTTTGGTTTAAGCTTATGTTCAGGCTTAGGAACCAGAACTTCGAAATTTTCAGAAAAAATCTACGTCTTCCAGATGCTCTGCTGCAAGAATAGGTTCAAGTACACAGTTCCCTCCGGCCGGGCCCTACACAAATGTAGCGACCAGCATCTACAACGTAGAGAGAGTAATTAACAGACAATGTTATTTGTCAGTAAAGTGGGGTGGGTACTGCGTTGTCTTAATATGTTGAACTAAAGAATTCTTCATCGTTTCATAAATTACGTCCACCATTCGGGTATGTCTATGTGTGGGCTCGCAGTAGGCACACAGATCAAAATAAAGGACTACGCACAGCGCGCTGCGCGCGCCATCGTCAGTAGTCCCACGGGTCGGCACGCTCCGCGTGCCGTCGTGCACTCGTGCGTAGCCCTGTGGGTCGACGTGCTGCGCGCTCCGTGCATAGTCCTATATTTTGCTTTGCGTAGTGCGTGGGTCCAGCCTACAACGTTGTAGGCATATTCTAGGCTATGCGGACCTGTGTTGCAGTTTATTGTCCCTCGTTATAACCTGACCTTAGTTCAATCGTTTTTCGCCCGTAGAGTTGTAAATTTTTGGAATACTCTTCCAAATCAAGTAGTGGAGTACAGGATCCTTGGCAATCTTTAAAGATAGACTGAATCGTTTTTTATACGGAGACACTTAAAAATACACACTTTCACGCCATATTGTTATTTGTTATTGCTATTACTTGCACTAGCAAATTGAATTAAATTGAATGGCTTCAACCCCACTTTCATGACAGACTTTGGCTGAACACTAGCACTAACGTTTTCCTTAAAAGTCAGTGAAACGTAAATTTATGCTTGAAACACTTAACATTTTAAGTGTTTTGAGCCAAAACTTATCTAAGTCATACATGTAACAGTACTAAAATTTTGGGTACCCCTCCCCCACTTGGAGGGACCCCCCCCCCTCCCCTGCTTCAACTCATTTTTGACCCCCCTCCCCTCCCAAAAATGACGCAATTTTTAACCTTTTTGACCAAAAAATACCGATTTTGACAATTTTTGGCAAAAATTTCGGTAAAATTTGCTTAAAATTCACCAAAAAAATGTCGATTTTTTTCAAATTTTGGCCAAAATTTGTCTCCCGCCGGGACCCTCCCCCCTCTTTTCCCCCTGGCGGGACCCCCCCTCCCTCCCCCGAGACCGAATTTTGGGGGGGGTCTTCCCCCCATCCCCCCCCAACTACATGTATAAGTGTTTCACTAGCTTTTAACTTTAGTGTTAGTGTTATGTAGGTTGTGAATTACAGCCTTTGCTCTGTGTGAAAATTTGCCAAAAACTTCCAAATGTCCAGAAAAAAACAAATTTTGAATTGCACTTGATCCCGATTTTTTTGTGTTCAGGTGTTCGGTTGACCAGTCAGCTTGGGTCGGGAAGAAAGTGGCAATGCAGGGCGGTAAGGAACGGAAACTGTTCCTTGCTCCGAAATTCAAGCATGAGCGCACAACTCTGGAACAGGTGGAAAAATTTATTAGCAAAAAAGAATGGACGGACTGCAATATCCAGCCGCATTTGTATGGAGAATCTTTGCAGCCACAACTTACCCACTATGCCGTGCCGTTCGATCCCGGTGGCGATCTCGCTCTCAAGACTCCACACATGACTTTCTCGGCTGCTAAGGCTAAGCTAGCCACTGAAGGTATATATGTTTCGGCTACGTATATATAACTACGTTAATTTATATACATTCGTAAGGTCTCGTAGAAAGTGGCTCAATTAGCCAATATCGTTGTCTCACGAAGCAAAAATGGTGACTCGCCTTCGACCGTAATTTCAATTTGACAGGTAAAATTTTATTTTTAAAATCATTTATTATGCAATAGTCTCTTTTTTCATGTCGAGCAAAAACCAGAGAATTGTTAGGTTGACCAGGACGTACAACGCTTTGTGCGACAAGTAACCCTGCTTTCGGAAACCCTCAACCATTTTTAAAAAATTCTAGCTCTAACATATATATATTATATATATATATATATATATATATATATATATATATATATATATATATATGCTACCTCTAGATACTATTTGGAAAGTGGAAGGTATTTTGCTTCAGCCAGGGCTATTGTGGTGTGCTCGGCTGAGTTTGGGCCGACCTGGTCCACTCATTGGATTCAGGTGGACTTTAAGCTGAGCAAGAACTGGCTTGGTGACGAAGTGCACTGGCTATGGGATTCGGGGTGCGAGGCTCAGATTTATGATGCTGAGGGAAAACTGATTGCTGGTATGACCAATTTACAAAATGAATTGGTGAATTAGAATTATGTATGTACGTATTACAATCGCGACGATAACGTTGCCGCATCCATACGATTGGAAAATGATGAATAGCTAACTCAAGGTCCTTATCTATATAGATCCTACATGTTTAGACGCATCCTCGGATTCCGCTGAATGGCTATCTGTAAAGAAATTGGTTGTTCTGTTAACCATATATAGCAATATTTTTTCTTGTGGCGTTCTCGTGTTTTATCTGTTGTATGTAAAGCGTCATTTGTGAAAACCACCATGGGTTTCTTTCAGTTTCACTTCTATTTTGAATAGCTTGATATTTTTAATATTTTTGATAGCCGTGGGAAGCTTGAGCTGAATTTTTTAGCATTTGCTCAGGCTTTACTTCACACAGTTTATAGAGAGGTTTGTGGCCCACAGTACTTCTGGTTTAACTTCTGTATTGCAGGTCTATCATCAGACTTTGGCCGGACATCGTGCGTGTGGAGTTGCTCCCTTAGCCTTTCTGAGCTGTCTGGCCCGTTGTTTCTGGAGGTGGCCTGTAATGAAATGTTCGGGGCGGGCGAAGGGTCTCAGATTGCCCCGCCCAATCCCAACAAAACTTTTCCGCTCACACTGGCCAAGTTTGCTGTGGCCCATCGCACTGCGTTCCAAGTTCAGCATGATTTAGACGTCCTTGTCAGTATGTTATTTGTTATAAATTTGCTTGCTATATCATAATATTGTTTTTAAGAGTTATTTGTGTGTACTTGCTATCGGTTTATTAATCATAGGTAAGTTATGAAACGGGGCATTAACTTTTATTTCAAAAGGAAGTCAACTTCCATCGCGACCCGAACGTTTGTTTTCGTTTTCCCTTGTTTTGTATGTTTGTTTGTTTTTTGTTTTTGTTGTTGTGTTACCCCGCATACGCTTTACGTTTACGTATTACGTTTACGCAAGTAGAGTTTGAAAATTACAGTTATTATTCAGTGAGACTGGTAGTATTTTGTGATCAGCATAAGTAAACAGATTTGTTAACTTATATATATTATATATATTATATATATATATAAGCTTTCAATGGGGGCAACTTTGTACTAATTGTAGCTATGTTAGTGCTGCTTCACCCCGATTGCTTTGAAAATAGAGCTTTAAAGCGCCTGTGTAAAAGAAACTGGTTGTATAAAAACCACGGTTGTTGTGTTGCAGGCCTGGCCAAATCACTGCCGAGCACGTCGGAGCAACACAACCGCGCCCTGTTCTGCGCCAACGCCATGCTACGGCTGATGGCTGTGGATGAATTCAGCGAGGACAGCTGGACCAAGGCGCACAACATGGCCAGTGCCTTCTTCAGCGAGACCGGGACTAAAGGTAAGATAGAAAACTTGAATAGTCACCTATTAGATACGTACATAGATTCACGTAATACGGTTTTGCACAGTGCGCAGTTGGTGCGTAGTGATGGCAGCAGAAGTGTGAATTTATGCAGCGCGGTCTCGAACAATTATGGACAGTTTCGGACAAGTATGAAGTAGAGACCTGTATGACTCAGCTATTCAGCAAAAAAGTTCAACAGTAAGCAATTTTCCAATATATTTCAGTAAGCAATATAGTAGTGTTCATAGTACGCGGTTAATTATATACATATATATATTTAATACATGAATACTTAGTTTTAGCATACTCATTAGTATTAAGTAGTTAGTTGCTAGTGTTTGTTTAGGTCGTCTGACACTGCACGCGATCGGGAACTGCCACATTGACACGGCCTGGCTGTGGCCTTTCCGCGAGACCATACGCAAGTGCGCCCGTAGCTGGTCCTCTACCCTCCGCCTTATGCAGCGCTACCCCGAGCTCACATTTGCCTGCTCACAAATGCAACAGCTCGACTGGCTCAAGCAAAACTATCCCGATCTATTCAAAGTATGGCCAGTTGCTAATAGATTATTTCTGGTCATTCAACGGGTAAACAGCACGAACCTTTGAGCCTAAGCTTGGCTTCAGAGACGCTGACAACTGAGGTCTGAGCTTTGCAAACTATCGTACACTAGTCACAGTGGCCAGTTTATGCATCCGGAGAGCTGTTACTTAACATAGAAATTGTACATCGTTTGGTCCAATCCATACTAAAACTTTCCATTATTTGCGTGTGGGACAGACAGCTTTGTCAAACTCTTGCGGACCCAGCTTTCTGATTCAGCCCAGACCTTTTTTCTTAGATTCATAAGATTTAGTTGTATTTTTTCAGCAAATCCAATCTCGAGCGCGTGAGAAGCGATTTGTTCCGGTGGGCGGTATGTGGGTGGAGTGTGACGGGAATTTGCCTAGCGGCGAGTCCTTTGTGCGTCAGCTGCTCTATGGTCAGCAGTTCTGCGCCGAACACTTTGGGCTACTGTGCGAAGAATTCTGGCTGCCGGACACATTTGGCTACTCGCCCCAGCTACCCCAGATAATGCGTCTGGCCGGCATACGACGCTTCCTCACTCAGAAACTGAGCTGGAATTTGGTCAACAAATTCCCCCATCACACATTCTGGTGGCAAGGTTTGGATGGGACGCGAGTTTTGACACACTTCCCACCCGGCGACTCCTACTGCATGACGGTTACAGGCAAAGACTTGATACAGACCTCTCAGAACTTTGCCGATAAAGGTATTGTGATCCCAGTAAGCGTTTTTTATAAACTGACTAAGTTGAATTTAGCAACGGTTGTGTTACCCTTTAAGTAGTGCGATAAGTGCAAACTGCCAGAGTACCCCTTTCGATTGCGGAAATGCACGTGAGTGATCATTGGGGCTTGGAGGGGAGGCGTGGCAAAGGTGCTGGATCCCTCGTTTGCGGGTTTTCATCTCTGAATAACTGCAGAGTTCTTTCATATATTTGTTTGTTTTACTAGAAGCTATTTATGAATTCCCGTATTATAACCAAATCTCGATGCTTCATTTGCTTCAGGTCGCTCCAACCACGCGATGCTGCTGTATGGCTTTGGCGACGGGGGCGGCGGACCGTCGGCAGCCATGCTGGAACGCCTGCGACGTCTCCGCGATGTGGACGGCTGCCCGCTGCTCGCCCCGTCGACTCCCAGCCAGTTTTTCAGCACAATCGAAGCCGAGTCCGAGGGTCGATCCAACCTGTGCACCTGGGTGGGCGAGCTGTATCTAGAGCTGCACAACGGCACCTATACCACGCATGCAGCGGTGAAACGGCGTAATCGCAATGCAGAGTTTTTGCTGTTTGACTGCGAACTGCTGAACTGGACGCTGGGCATGTTGCACCTGCGCGAAGCCAGCAATCTGGCCGCCCTGTGGAAATTGCTGCTGCTGAATCAGTTTCATGACGTGCTGCCCGGAACCTCCATCGGCGCCGTCTATGAAGACGTCCACCGGCTGTACGATGAACTGGAGTCCAGGTGTGCCGACGTGCTCTGGTCTGAGGGCGGCAGCTGTCAACGTGCGGTGCTCAATCCTCTGCCCTGGACCCGCATGCACTATATGGACAGCATTCCGGGTGGGTTATATGGATAGCTTTTGAAGCGTTTGTCTGGTCATCTAGTTTGCATAATAATAGATTTATGTTACATATTTGTAACCACGGTTTAGGGTTTGACTTGAAAATGAATTCGGCTGATCGTATGTACGATTTGTTTGTTTAGGTGGTAGTTAATTATGCTAGAAATTATGCTCATTGGTCCCCCTGTTACGCTCTTGTGCCGTAGCTACAGGGCTCTTATTTTTTTATTTTTTTTATTTTTAGTTTTTTATTTCTATTTTGTACTCATGTATGATATACTGCTTGGTGATATGGTGCTTGCACTTAACCAAAACTCACCCTCGCCTGAAATTGCATGCTTGCACTGAACCCTGTCTTGCATACGGCCCAAGAGTAAGCAGAAGGCCAGCATAGGGGCACAATAACACGTGTTTTAGGAGCTTGTTATTTCGCTTTTATTTCAGTTTCCGTGGTGGGTGAGTGTCTTTTGCTTTTTTGTACAATATGCAGTATATATATAATTTAAATTTCGCACAGTAGCATGGCCATTTGCCCTTAATTATCACTCCCCTCCCTCTAGTATGTGGTGTAGGGTATAATGTTGCATGTACCTATTATTGCACTTTTTCACCTTTGCATGGTTTTTTGCTGGTTTTTCGCTTTGGCTTGCTAGTTTTAGGCAAAGCGGAACGACGTCGCGACTAGCGATATTCGTGACACAGGTAATTGGACATGGCACTACAGGCATGAAGCATCAGTATTTGGTAACTTTACCAGAAAATAAAGTAAGCTACTTTGGTTTTTTGATTGGCGATAATTGCGCCGGACCTGTTATTGTATGTATCAGACTTTTGAAACTGTGTAATAAGATTTACAAAATAGACATAACGTGGGGCCTGCTTTCTAGTTGCCTGTTTGCATGAGAGCTATATAAATAATGCATGGTGATTGACATACTTTGCTAATGGGTGCGGGCTTGTTATAGTCTGTGGCAGTGTCCTGTGTGTAACATCAACTGGAATAGTGGCATATATTGCTTTTCATATATTGTGTATGTCTCACACAAATCAATAGCGCACAATGAGGGCCGGACTAGATTTATTTAGCCATTGCGGTGGGATGCCTAACCTGCGAGATACACGCACGATGCTGCTTTATGTAGCATCAAAGTAAAAACAATCGACCGCACCATTAACTACACAACGACTCACTACACCTTAACACAAACTTTACACCTCCTACTGGAGCCCCAGGGGTATCTCGCAGGAAGGGCAGCTGGCCCGTACTGCTGCTAGAGCGGCTTTACGCCCCACTGCGTTTATCTCTCGGACACCAGGTGCATACTCGCACATCCCTCACATTCACATGTTTGTTTATTTACTTTTGTTTGAGTATGCATCTGGTGTTCCCTCGCGGGCTCGTACCCTGAGCTGGCGAGGACAGCCTGAATTCTACAGCAAGAATGCAGTGGCTGTGGGAGGCGGTAAAAAAAAAAAAAAAAAGGTGGTAGTTACGTTTTCGAAGTTTTTGCAATAATTCAAAAGTTACTTGATCGAACATAATCAAACCTGGCACGAACATTGCGAATGTAAATAGCAAGATTTCAGCTAATTTTGACATTGATTCAAACTTTTACGGCTAATTTATAGCTAAAAAACTGGATTTTTTGTGTACTTTTTGAGGACTTACAAAATTGTATGCAAATTTCTGTGGCTCTTACACTACTCATAAAAGCCAATCAAAAAAGGTCTAACCCAATTTATTTTAAGAATATTTTCAGCTAAAATATGACATATTTCTGTTAGTCGTTCTAGGCGATCCGTAACTTTGAAGTTGTTTTACCTCAATTCTGACTTCTCATGCCAATATCACGAAATACCAATAACCACTTTGCACAATAATTTACATGTACATAGTCCCTTATGCATCTATTATACCTGCAAAATTTGGTTAATATATGTCACAGCAGCCACGAGCATTGGCAGTGTTAATAAACTTTTTTGCATTGCAAATTTTCTTCACTCTCCTGAAACGTCATTTTTAAAACTTTTGTCCTCCATTTTTTCAACGGGTACGGGAAAACTGTGCTTAATGTATTATTAGCTAACCCCAATGAGGCCCTATTTAACTGAATTAAATTTTTTAAAAAATCCGTCGTTTCTGAGCACAATGAGTGATTTCAGTTGAAGCAAGAGTACATAATAGCGTCTCACTCTATATAGAAGAAGAGTGAGACACTCTCCAGCCTGCCTGTGTTCTAGCACAGGCAGATGCGCTGGTCGTTTTCAGGCTACATGTTGACATTCTATGCAACATGTGACTGGCCAATCAGCGCGTAGATTCCCTGCGTAACACACTTTAGTATATAATCGCTGATGCGTTGATAAGCATTAAGATAGGGATAAAAGCTTAATATTTCATTATTTATTCATAGTCTGCTTGCAAAAACATTAAAAAAAGGTTTGCAAATACCTCTAGGGATATTTTGGCAAACTTTCAGCGAAATTGATTGAGAAACTTTTGAGATATAAACTTTTCTGAATTTCTTCAAAGTTTCTTAATCAATTTCGCTGAAAGTTTGCCAAAATATCCCCTAAGGTATTTGCAAACCTTTTTTAATGTTTTTACAAGTAGACTATGAATAAATAATGAGTTATTAACCTTTATTCCTATCCCGTTCTATGATTGGAGCACGTGCACAGGCGTCTGCCAATCAGAGATTAGAAGCTCGCTTCTGATTGGCCAGTCACATGTTGCATAGAATGTCAACATGTAGCCTGAAAACGACCAGTGCATCTGCCTGTGCTAGAACACAGGCAGGCTGGAGAGTGTCTCACTCTTCGTCTATATGGAGTAGACGCTATTATGTACTCTTGGTTGAAGTAACCAATATCCTGTTCCGTTCATAAGAATGCGAAGACAGCTTATTTGACAGTAGCCAAATAAATTTGTCCTATACCTTTTTCGAATTGAGTGAAAAGGTTGATTATTTTTTCAGTTACAGCCTACCAAAGTCATAAAAACTGCCGTATCTTGACTTTTTTCGGAAAAATTTGAGGCAAACTTTTGCTCACTGTAAAAATCTGCTAAATTATTACATTTAGTTATGCATACCAGCAGTTTCGTAACACGTCAACGTGCCTTTGGTATAAATTGCGTAATTGTATGCGGAATTTTTTTACTACAGTGAAGAAATAACGAAATACGGGAAAAAATGCATAAAATTGAGCTGATGAGCTTCACCAAAATAGTTGGTGTGCACGCTCTGAGTGTTAACAACAATTGAAAAACTGCAATTTTGTAAAAAATAAGTTGATTAATAATATGCAAAAGACCGCTTGTAAATTGATTTAGTAATTGCTGCAAAATAGAACATTGAAAAAAGCTGCGAAAACGTAACTACCACCTTAAGAAGACGACACATTATCGTGGTCGCCCGCTGAAATTTTGATAGTGTGTTGTTTACTTTGATTATCTTGAAGTAGAACGGAGATATTAACGAAATAAATTGACTCTAAGTAGATAATATATAAACCCAATTTTGTGTATATTGATAGTGGGTTCATCTTTTTAGGCTACGTGCAGCTGAGCCCGATGTCCATCACGCCAGTTTGCAAACTGCAGCTGGCCAACGCACGTCAGCAGCCACAGGTTTACGTGGAGACGCTGATGAATGCGGAGGAGGAGATTGAATTCTTCAAAGTGGGCAATCCACACTTAGAGGCGCTGGTGGATCGCAAGGGGCGCCTGGTTAGCTTGGTGGCCATCAGGTACGTCTGTTCAGTAAAAATACTACACTGTGGGTAGAAAAAGAGATTATTACTTTTCTTGAAGTTTTATCAACTTAGTTGTAAGGAATATGAAATGCACTGGTTGGTTGTTTAACGGATTGTTGGCTTACCAAGATATTCAGAAAGTCATGCTGTACTTGTAATGTAGATTATGCATTTTTGTTTGCAAATTACTGCACATGGGTTTACAAAAACTCATTGCAAAAATTACAGTCTCGGGGTAACTTGAAGATGGGAGAGCGGAATTCACGGCAATATGTGGCGTTATCATGTACAGTTGAAGAATTCAGTTACACTGTAGGTAGACCATATTAAGTAGGTTATATCCAGTCATGTATTGTACTGCTGTGTGTTTTGTAGGGGATCAGAGCGACGGGAAGTCATGGCAGAAGGACGTCCAGGGAACATTTTGACCAGTTATCGGGACGTCCCGCTGTACTGGGACGCGTGGGACGTGATGGACTACCATTTGGAGACTCGCAAGTCGGCCGGGGTGGTGATACAGGAGTGCGAAATTATGGAGCAAAGTGAGAAGTACTCTGTGATTTTGACGTTTCAACTGGCGTTGTGGGACAACAGCAGTCTGAGTCAGCGAATCATCGTAGACGCCTGGACGCCTTATATCATGTTCGAGACCAAGGTTGACTGGAGAGAGAGTCATCGTTTGCTCAAGGTCGAGTTTCCCTTTCGTCTGCTGGCTCTTGAGGCCAGCTATGAGACTCAGTTTGGTCATATTCGCCGGCCCACCCATCAGAACACTTCCTGGAACACAGCTGCCTTCGAAGTGTGCGGCCACAAGTGGGTGGACTTATCAGAGTTCGACTTTGGCGTTGCCCTGCTGAATGACAGCAAGTATGGATTCTCCTGTGAAGGCTGCACACTGAGCATGTCACTGATCAGATCCCCCAAATCCCCAGACCCCAACGCGGACATGGGCAACCATGAGTTTCGCTACGCCCTGATGCCTCACTTTGGCACCCTGCAACAGTGCACTGGTCTCAGCATTAATGTGCCCCAGGCTGCCCTGCAATTCAACAGTCCCATACGCAATATTTGCGTGCCCAAAGGTTGTGAACTGAGCAATATTTTCAGTCTCAGCAGCTCTCAGGTTCAGTTTTCAGCGATCAAAATGCCGGAGATTACCACGGGTCGACCCGAAGCCGTCGTTCGCCTTTACGAGTGCTTCGGCGGCTCGTGTCAGGTCAGGCTGGCTTCGGTGTTTTCCATCGTGGAAGCCAGTCTGTGTGATATTCTGGAGAAGCGCATTTCCGACTGCCCAGTGACCTCCGGTGGCCAAGTTCACTTGTCTTTTTCGCCATTTCAAATTATCAGTGTCATTTTGGTGTTTGACCGTTGAACTGATGTGGATTTTTGATGGAAATGAAATGAATGATGAATCCGGGCTTTTTTATTGATGTATTTTGGGTGCTAAAGCCGACGTTATTGAGACTGTTTTGACTAGTTTCGGCTGAAAATTTAGCTCAATCTGGCGATGTTGATTTAAGGCTGTTATAAGTGCCATAGCCGATTCGCTGTATGTTAGTGGAATAGGCCTGGATTTTTTAATTTGTAAATAACTATATCCGTACAGATTATATAATATTATCTAACTTTCCTTTCCATTTACAGTATTTGTTGCAGGGTTATAATTGATCCCTATTTTTTGGTATTGACGCCGTTTGGCGTCGAGATATTATAAAACTTTATTCAGTGATGGTGGTACTGAAACTGCCTGAAAGAACTGAAACTCTTGGTACGTTTCATTGAAATTGAGAAATTCTATAATAGTTTATTAACATATTTCAAATTTTCTTTTTTCTCAAATTTTCTTGTAAGTTCTTCAATTGATTTTATTGAAACATTGCCTATTGCCAAAATATTCTCAAACTTAGCAAACCTTTTGCAATTCAGTATTGACACCTGTTTGTGTGTTGAACATTTTGTGTTTACGTAAATGGATGTTTGAAAATGTCTAATCCGCATACCCAAAAGTTCTCAGTAGAGTCCTCCTTTTATGCAACTTCCGTTTTGTTGTCTGATTTTCCCTCTTGTCGTTCATAGACGCGTACGCGTCACCGTATGCACACATGGGCAGTGCTACTGTTGCTTCAGTAAAAAATGGTCAACACTAACTTACTTAAATTGTTTAAAAACCGGTTATCGCAAGAGACAATGAAAAATAAACTACTCACCAATATGCATTTTGTTTCATTTATGTGTATAATGTTATATTTTCGCCTCTAAAAAATGTGTCATTGCTGACTGTGCCTGTAGTAAAAGTCTGCCCTTCTGAAGTATGCGTGAAGAGTAGTGCCTTGTGGTGAAGTAGAAAATTTGATACGCGTTGTCAGCTTTGCTTTGTGTTCTTGTATATATACATGCTTCTTTTATTTATTAATTTGCTCAGATAAATCGTGTGATGCAAGCATACAGTAACCTCAATGCTATATAGTAAAAGTTTTGTACATTTGTGTATTTAATTTTGCGCTAACATATCTTTTTATTGAATGATTAAAATGTTGCAATGTGTGAGCGTTGTGTTGTTATAATTTAGATTAGATTAGAAGTTATGTAGCAGTGTTAGTTTCATACTTACAAGCCTTGTCAGGTAAACATTCACTTGGAATGTATTGAGGATATGAAAGGTGATTTGGGGGTGGTCCTACCAAATTACCTACAAATCGTACTGTGAAGTATGTCTTAAGAAATGTGGTTAGTGTGAATATACTTAAATCTCAACTCAACGCAAACACCAAATAACAAGAGTTACTTACAATAGTTACAACTGGATGATTCGTTCCTTATTAATTCATTACGTATTTTCTTACAAGAGAGTAACGCGCAGCAAAAGCACGTCTAATTATGAGCATCAAAAATCTTGGGCAAAATGGAAAACCCGCGCAGCACACATGCCCGCTCGAGCACAGTTACACGGGTAAAGTATGCTAAATCTCAACCCACAATCGGTAAATCACTGGCGGATAAAGGCACCTCACGCAGTACAGCTGGCAAATGTCGTGCACGCAGTGTTAGTTAAGTAGGTGTGTTTTGATGATCAAAATCAAAAATCAAAATTAATTTGATTTTTGATGCAGCATCAAAATCAAGTTAAATTTTGACCATGCATCAAAAATCGCAGGTTTTAGCTCTGCATCAAAAATAAAAACGTTTTTAGATTTGCATTTTTGATTTTTGATTTTTGATGCAGCGTTCAAAATTGTCACACCACAGAGCCATGAAACAGGATTTCACACTCGCACACATCTATGTGGTCATATTAATCAATATAGTGGCATTGCTCTGCTCTATCGTTCAGCTGCGTCTGCATGACTTGACCGTACATCGTATTGTTTGCCATTAGGTCACTCACAAGTTTTCAGGTCTGTACGTCGCATATATATATAGTATATAGTGATGTGGATCGGATCGGATCGGTCCGAAATTTTGATGCCGATCCGATCCGGATGCTTGATTGGCGATCCGATCCGATCCAGGCCCGGATCGGTCGATCCGATCCGATCCGCCGATCCGATCCGATGCAAAATTGTGTAACCTTGATAAAAGCTAAAAAATGTCATTTTTTGTAGAAATATTGTTAAGTATAACTTATTATAATTAGTATATATATTGCTTAAAAAATTTAATGCGTTTGTATATAAATGATAAGACGGCGTTTTTGGAATGAGAGCTAGTTTAAGTTACTGTTGTTTTGATACCATTTTGATACTTTTGATATTAAATATGATACTTGGGTATTAATACTTTTGATACCAGTATCAATATTAAAATTGGTATCAAAAGTATCATATTTAAATTATGGTATCATATTTAAATTATTTGGTATCATATTTATATCATATTTAAATTTTTTCCGAGTATCAAATATCAAAAGTATCATATTTAAATTCAAGGTATTGTATTTATATCATATTTAAATTTTTTCCGAGTATCAAATATCAAAAGTATCATATTTAAATTCAAAGTATTGTATTTATATCATATTTAATTTTTTTCCGGGTATCAAATATCAAAAGTATCATATTTAAATTCAAAGTATTGTATTTATATCATATTTAAATTTTTTCAAAGTATCAAAATTATATATTGTATTTAAATTCCAGTATCATATTTAATATCAAACTTTTGATTCCCACGCTTAAAGGCGGCACCTTTGATGTTTGTGCAGGCTAATAACGGCGGCATTCTTTGATCTCGCCTTTAGCTCCGCCTCCTTTTTTTGATTGGCTACTGCTCCGTTTCTGTATTTTTAGAGGGCATTGCTAGTCGAGCTGTACCATAAAAATAAAAAGGGGGCACCCTTGTGTAAAATTTCAGGCGGAAAAGTATAAGAAAATCAATGAATAGGCAGTAGGCTGGTAGTTTGTTTGGTTTTGTAGCATTTTGATACTTTTGATATAAATATGATACTTGGGTATTAATACTTTTGATACCGGTATCAATATTAAAATTGGTATCAAAAGTATCATATTTAAATTATGGTATTATATTTAAATTATTCAGTATCATATTTATATCATATTTAAATTTTTTCCAAGTATCAAATATCAAAAGTATTTTATTTAAATTATTTGGTATTATATTTATATCATATTTAATTTTTTTTCAAGTATCAAATATCAAAAGTATCATATTTAAATTCAAAGTATTGTATTTATATCATATTTAAATTTTTTCCAAGTATCAAATATCAAAAGTATTTTATTTAAATTCCAAGTATCATATTTATATCATATTTAAATTATTTTGCGGTATCAAAACAACAGTAGTTTAAGTTAGCCGACGACCAAAAATTTTGTTAAATGGAAAATGAAAATGTCTTGAAAATTTTGGGTCACTACCACAGGTCGTGGATGGATATCCACTGGGTTGGGTTGGATCGAAAAATCTGAGCCGAGGATCAACCCTCGGGTACAGATTTCAGGCTGCGCGGGTCGCTGCATTTTGTCAAACTGGCGAATTCTGAAAAATTTTTCACCTGTTCAATCCAATCTGGGTACTTAAATTTGGGTACCATTCGGTAAAAGTAGGTACCAATGTGAACAATGTACAGCTGTACACTGTGCAAATTGTACAGGGGTATCAGCTAAAAACGATCGATCACCAGGTACGGTATCTTAAGATGGTGGGTCAAAGTTGGTCGTGGGTCGACTATGACGGCGCGGGTTGGATCGTGCGTTACCCACCACAAGTGTCAAACCGCGGGTTGGGTTAGGTCGCGGATCAGAAACTTTGATCTGCGTCGATTCTGCCTGTGACAAGCAATGCCCAACTCTTGTGTTGACGAAAACATTGCAGCAAGATTGATTTTGTAGGCGACAATTAAGATATATTTCTAAACATTTCACATCACACTATTAGTACGTGTCTTCACGCAACTTCAATGATGAGAAACTTCCCCTCCACTTACATATGTATGCATAAACTGTGCGCTTCCACTAATATCAAGCCGATAATTTGAGTAGTAGTTAATAGTTATACTTGTGCGTTTGAGTGATCTGTCGAAAAGTTTTTAAAATTTTGAAAAATTTTGTCAAATTTTTCGTTCTTGACTCAAAATTTATACTACCGATCCGGATCGCCGATCCAAAATTTTAAAGCCGATCCGATCCGGCGATCCGATCCCGCAAATTCAGCGATCCGATCCGATCCGATCCGACCCCCGAATCGGCGATCCGATCCGATCCGGCGATCCGATCCACATCACTAATAGTATATATAATTTTACAATTTATATAACATGATTTTTCCTGTTGGCCCACAGCTCAACAGGTCTTTTATTTTGATCCCGGAATCCTAACAAAATAAACAGCGATTTCACACGATGCTTACTTTTGCTAGCTCAGCCAGTTTACTTGTTTTATGTTTAGCCGTATGTCCGTTCATTCCAACCAAATATAATCGTTTTAGTCGTGAAATTCCACGTTTGCCTCGAAGCAAAAGTATCAGTTTTGCCCGTATGGCCGTACAGCTACAGGTGTATGAGAAAGAAATGGCCGTCGGCTGTTTGTGACCGGCCAGCTGTCCCACCGGCTTTGACCGACCGGAGCCGGCCGCGACTGTCAGACCGGAGCCGGCCGCGACTGTCAGACCGGAGCCGGCCGCGACTGTCAGGCCGGGCGGCCCAAAATTCCGGCCGGTCACAAACAATACGGCCCGTATGTCCAAGTACAATTTGTAATGTGTGGGTTTTTTTTTTTTGTTTGGTTTGGGGGTGGTTGGTTTTTTTTGGGCTGTGCTGTGGATTGCCGACTCCCCATATGAAATCTACCAATCTAGTAAGCCAGACATCCCACAATAGGGACATAAAAGTTCGAAAAATCAAGCCAGATATCAGATTGGCCAGCTTGTGAAGTACACATAATGTGTGGACGCACAATTTTTTGCGACAAAAAAGAAAAAAGAAAATTGAAGGTTCGTTTTTCTTCTGATTTGAAAATAAGCGTCTAGATTTTCCACAATTTATCATTATTGCTGCTACTATTTTACAGTTTAAGTACACCTTCACAGTACAAACTAGTATTACTCCACAGCCGCTACAGTAATCTGCACTAAATTTTGTGTGCATAAACTACAACATATGTGCTATTAGTCTGTGTAAAAAAACTAAACAGAAAAATTGATAAATGTGACTAAAAAATGGAATGTGAATAGGTTTTTTTTTCGTCATTTTTCCGACTTTGAGACATTATTGCAAACTATATGCTGCACCAATTTTGCTGAAACTTGGCAAAATAATTTGCCTTTTGGTAGATTTTTAAAATATAGAAAGAACTATTTCTAACATTTTACTGAACAAGTTTTACAGTCGCGCAAAATCGACTGCTTTCGCGACACTACCCCCTTAAAGCATAATTTCAAGATTTTTTAAGATTCATAACCCTTTCCCGCATACCGTTACATCAGAATCAAAATTGCACTATCTTACACTAGTGAAACCTGTCGGGTTTATGTTTCAAAAAACCTGTTACTTCACGAGGAAGCCTTAGGTATCCGAGTGAAGCGAGCCGGTGGCCAAGTAGCTAGGCGTGACAGTCCTGCCACAAAGCTGTCCCTGTGACTCAGGCTCCGTCTGTGGTGACGGATCAAAAAACAGCTAATGACTGGACTTAGTCCATTTTTGAACTTTCCTGCAGCAAAGGGTTAAGATTTATTTTCACCTCTAGCACTTTCAAGTCTAGCTCTTCCTAGAGGTTGATTTCTACCTCCAGCTAAGTGAACTACATAGTACTTAAAGTATGTATATGGTACAGTAGTGTAAGGCGACTCGTTGCCGCACCTACGAATGGCCCAAGCGGGAACGGTAGGTCCCAGCTTTAGGGGAGAGTCATCCCTCGCCCTTAGCCTTAACCTCACCGCCGGCGGGGCTTCCAGGTATGATAAGCGGGGTCTTCCGTTCGGGCCGGGGTTGCCGGACACCGACGGGAATGGGGCTTACCTAAACTACGGGGCGAGGCGCAGTAGGCGCAGATCACAGAATTAATCCCGCCCGCTAAGCCTGGGTACGCCTCCCAAAAAGGCGGGGTAGATCGCGGCTGTGGGGCTGGTCACGGCGCATACGGAACGTAGAGATGGCAGGGCCTCTCTAGGCCGATACTGCCCGGGACACACGAAGAGACACGGCAGGGCTTCTAAGCCGAAACTGCCCAAAAATGAACGCCCACGAACCGAAGTAGAATTTAGCAATTTAATAAAAATAACACAATACGTTACTAGGGGCCATTTTGGCAGAATGCAGAGAAAACAATACAGCAAGACGTACGGCCGCACAGGGCTACGGACTTCCACACCCTGACCACTAATCCTAGATGCTACTTTACAGTAAACTGTTCCAAGCGTACATACACAGATGAAATGGCAAGTACGTATATATATATATATATATATATATATATATATATATATATATATATATATATATATATATATATATATATATATATATATATATATATATATATATATATATATATATATATATATATATATATATATATATATATATATATATATATATATATAAATATATAATGTTAAAATATATTGAGCGTAAATTCATATTGTTAAAAATATGAAAGGTAAGTGGAGTGTGAATAAGGGAGTAAGGGAGGGTCTCCCAGGTGAAGCCTTACAGTAGCGTATTTAGTAGATGGGGCCATGGGGGGTCCTGCCTGGGTGTGCTGCAGCCCCCCCTTTGCGGTCTGAGCAGTGAGCACCCCCTTAGAGAGTCGCAGCCCTCCCCCCGTTTGAGTTGGTGGCTTACGTTGTTCCCCCCCCCTGGTGATCACTGGCTCACGTTGCTCCACACCCCCATCCCCCTTTCGCAGCTCCGGGTGCAGCCCCTCGTTGCAAAATCCTGGATATGGTATAGCCTGGGTAGGTATCGTACCTAATGCATCTTATCTACCTAGCCAACCCTCAGGCTTTCAAAGCTTTACGGTGTGTGACTAGCGTAAAGGTTGTAAGCCTGAAACGCTTGTGTTTACTTGACAGTTTTTGCAGAAATCAAAAATCAGAAATCAAAAATCAAAATCAAAATTATAAATTTAAAAATCTGCATCAAAAATCAAAATCAAATTTCCAAATTTTCGGCAACGCATCAAAAATCAAAATCAAAATTCCAAACTTTTGGCAGCGCATCAAAAATCAAAATCAAGATTCAGCAAAATTGTAAAATCAAAACACACCTAGTGTTAAGGTGGTATTAACGAATGTGCAGTGTTTTTCAACAGGCCAGTACTCAATTATTAATTAACTTTAGAGCACATTCTTAGAGAGCGCTACTTTTCTTCTACATTTGTGTGAATTTTTATTTTACAACTGTAAAGATGATTTGTATGGCACGTGTTAAAAGTGGACCAATTTGTCTCTATGAGCACTTCCAAATCTGGTCACTTTTTGACGAGTTTAAACAACAAAAACATGCGAAAATGGCACATATATTTATAAATAAATTATCTAGAACCAAAATGCACGATTTTATGATTCGTCAATTATTAAACAAAATATGAGCTTTCAAAGTCAAAAGTGTCTACTCACACTCAACTTTCGGGTTCTATATCTGCGCAAAAATATAAGCAAATTTAAAAAGTTTTCATTTTGGGTCTAGAAAATTTGCGAAAGTTTATTTGTGTTCATTTTTGTGTTTATGCGCTGCGCATGCGCTTAGAAAAGTGGCCAGGGGGTCGTTTCAGAAACTTCACATAAGTCTTATGGGTCCCATAAAGTCTTACATATCGTTATAGGTGTTTCAGAAGCTTGACATAACTTCTGGATCACCTCATGTTCTATCATAAATTTATGTTTTCCACCTAAATTTATGGGTAGCCTGATAATTACTACATAAATTTATATAAAGACTTCAGGCTACTCATAAAATGCTAAATGTGGGTGCCGAGTTTTCTCATAAATTTAGGAGAACGTGAGGGCACCCATAACTCACCTTTGAGCTAAATAATTGGTACAAACCTTAAAAAAGCATGAAAACTGATTCGCTGGGTAGAGCATAAAGTGGCATAGTTTAGGGAATGTATTTTTAAAACTTTATTGAACTTTTCTGAAAAATTCTTTTCTGATTTTGAGATTTTACTATAAAACGACACCAGCAGGTATGGTGGTAACTGTTATGCGCTTGAATAATTAAATCGACTAACGAACCTATTTATTACTTTTTAAATTGAGATTTTAAACGAGCGCACCCTCAGTACGAAAATCAAAGCTGTGATCGTGCTGCTAGGCATCTAATTGTGCGAGCGCGTGTGCGTGCGCATTCCATGCGGTTTTCAGCGAGAGCATATAATTTTATGTGAGAACTTTATGGGAGAACTTATGGGAAGGTTATGTGAAGACTTCTGAAACACTTTATGTACCACTCGTAACTTTCTCATAAGTTCTCCCGTAAATTCAATTTATGCAATACTTTATGTAAAGACTTATGTAAAGTTTCTGAAACTACCCCCAGAACTGTTAAATTCTCCTGTTGTGTAGTTTGGCTTGTTTCTTGGCTTGCTCTCAAAAACTTTTCACATTATCCCGCTAACTTCATTTGCCATTTTGTGTATATGAAATGAATCAATTTTTACAGATTTTCAAAAAAATACAGTTTGAATCAACTAAATTTTTTCAAAAATTTAAAAACCACTGCACATTCGTTAGTACCACCTTAAGTCACAGCCAGCTTTAAGCAACTCTCGCTCCCCCAAGGAGAGGTCACGGCTTTCTAGTTCATCTTCTGAAGGAGAAATACAGTCAGAAGATTCTGGTGAGGTGGCTAGTGATCCTGTGAGTCAGGCACAAGTGCCAAAACTTCATGGTCGAGACTCGAGACAGCCCGATACCTGAACCAGTGGCGGTTTCAGCACTGGAATCTTTGATTCATGGCACGGCACGGGTTCGACCTAGTTTGGATTCCTCTCAAAATTTGGATAGATGTCGCGTGTAAGCGTGCACGGCGCACAGGATTTTACTCCCCCACCCTTAGGTGCTATTTGAGCTATTGTTTCGCAAAAATGCCCCCCAACCCCCCCCCCCGCTATTTGCGCTGTCACGGGGTTAATCATCCCCCCTAGAAAATCATCCGGGAGGATGAAATACCCCGGGGCAAATCATTCCCCCGGATAAAATACCCCGGGGAAAATCATCCCCCCGGATAAAATACCCCAAACATAACTTTAACCAGTGGTCAGTCACGGGGTAAATCATCCCCCCTAGCAAATCGTCCTCCCTTACAATACAAATGTGACAAAGAAATCATCCGTTTAGCTATCCCGGCTGAGTCTCGTTATAGCAAGAGTGCCGTTATAGCATGAATGGGGTCAGGGTTCTGTTATAGCACGAAGACCCATTATAGCACAACCGACTCTCGTTATAGCACAGTCGAGTCTCGTTATAGCACGACATAGTCTCGTTATAGCACAGACTAGTCTCGTCCTCGTGGTCAACTAGGCACTAGGCACAACTACAAACTGTTAAATTAGATTTCCTTTCTAGGGTTCTTTCATTTATATGATTATTCGTTACAACGGTAAAGTCTCGAAGGTCAAGCAGGCTGTTTCAAAGGGCAAGCAGACTGTTTCGAAGGGCAAGCAATTATTTACCAACTTATTTAATAACAATTTAATCTAAATTGAGAATCACAATTTTATGACAGATCCAGATCATCCAGATCATAAAACTTTTATTGTTGTTTTTTTATTCCATCGTATACATATATTTGGTTGGTATGTTATGTTAAATGTATAAATATGTCAAATAAAAATGTAAGTTTGTTAATATTGGTTGCTGCAGTTAACTCAAATAACTAATAATAACACAAATTAAATCTGGCTAAAATCAGTCTGCTTGCCCTTCGAAACAATCAGCTTGCCCTTCGAAACAGCCTGCTTGCCCTTCGATACACTGCTTGCGCTTCGAACACCTCTTGCTTGCCCTTCGAAACCCAATCATTAAAACCCACTTTCAATTTCAATATCATTATTAGTTGATATTGAAATTAAAAATAATGGTTAATTGAATTTAATGATAATAATTAAAAATAAATTGACCAAAGCTGAGCGTAAGGCAAATTTAACTTAAAGTAAACATTTTCAAATACTTGTTTTTATCAAATGGACATTTGAGTTTTGACACTGCGGTCAAAGGTCAGCAGTATTTGAATTCTATTATGCTGGTTTACAAGTACAACCCTGACACTAAGATTATCCTAACAACCCTAACCCTAACCCTAACAACCCCTACAGCCCTAACCAGTGGAACAGTCACGGCCCACGGGGTAAATCATCTCCCAGAATAAATCATCCCCCCTTACAAATGTGACAAAGAAATCAGCCGTTTAGCTATCCCAAAGGAATTTTTGTGTATTGGATATGGTGAGCAACCGTGCGCTTGCATTTTTTGAAGGCTAGTTAGTATTATTAAACTATAAAATTTGCTCTATCAGATGCACACAAAGTTGACTGCTGGCGTCGCAATAAACAATAGGTACATAGGTAGGGCTGGATAAAAATAGGGTAGGGCTTGTCTTGTCCCGGATTTTTCGAAATTTTAGAGGGGCTTGTATTTGTTTCGTCATTTTGGGGACTTGAACTAACAAGTAAACAACAACACAAAAATTTTGCCTATAAATGGGATATACTCATTCTTGAAGTATTTTACAGTGATTTGGGGCAAATTTTGATTTTTTTGGTAGGTACTCTGTTTTCAGCACTAAGGAGGGGGGGTTTGTCCCGAACTCTCAAATCTGGGGGGCGGCTTAAGCCTGTCTCACACGATGGGGAAATCGAGTGGGGTGCCCCTTGGGGCACCCCATGGGGCGTCAAGCAGCACCATGGGGTGCTGCATGACGCCCCATGGGGTGCCCCTTGGGGCACCATGTGGCATCGTGTGACACTCCATGGGCATCGCACGGGGGGATTCCCCACGTTTTTTCACATCGTGTGAAACAGGCTTTACCCCCCCTCAGACCCCCCATGGACATCTGTTGTTGTGTGAGAGTACTCAGTGGGATTAAAATTAAATGCAAAGATATGCGATTCCTGAAAAACATTCGAACATTTTGAACATGTCCCACGTAGGGAAAATCAGAATCGCTTGTCGTGCATTTTTTGAAGCACTGTTGATTACGTGACTTTTGGTTAAAGGACGATTTTAGTGCTTGAACTAAATCGTTCCAGTCCTATGTATTCTTTCACATTTGGTTAGTCACGGCTTATACATAGCTCATGAATTCTATCTAATTAAGATACAAAATAATTTTAAATAGTTTTTATAAAATTTTTTTATAAAATTCAAATTCCCGCGCATTCATGCCCCATCGTGTAAACATGTTTCCCCTGCGGACACCTGAAAAGACCGGCTACGCGTTAGAGCGTCAAATTGTAGGTGGGTCACATCTGGCGTCTACTTTATTTTAGACATAATATAGAGGAACTACTACTGAAAATATTAAGTTACAAAGTTTCAATGTGCGTTTCTAACTCAGTGATTACTCGGTTGCGCATGCGCTGCATTCCATGAATACACAATTTAACTACTGCACGTGAGCAGAGTTCTACAATAGAACCTATAGTCATTATATCGGCCGATGTATAGTTAGTTTTGACTGTTTGTACGGTACGGTCAGGTTGTGCGGCTAACTGCTCGTGTATTATACACGGTATCTTTCTTGCAAATGCCTAAGGTACAACCTCGGGGAGCAACGGGGCGCAGAGCTCGCAAAGCGCCAGTAAGGTATGGACATGCAGCCAACGACACACAGACGAACCCCTCGCCCGGGACGCGAAAACGTCCATCATCCCCGTCTCCGGGAGCACCGGGAAACACCAAGTCCAACACAAACCCGAAAAAGTCAAAGGTAACTCTCGCCTACTTCCCTAGGGACTCTCAATACCAAGCTGTCGGGAAGTCCTCTAAGCGGAGGGCACGGAGAGATGCTTGGGAGGAAAACCCAGGGTTAAGCCGGATCCGGCAGTCGTGCCAGTCCTCTCAGCCCCATCGTCCACTCTCGACTTCGGACGGAGATCTGTCGGAAAGCGACGACTTGGAAGGGAGCGAAGCCGGTTCGTGGCCATTTCGCCAGAGCGATGAGCCTAGTCTGGCCACCCTGCAGCAAAGTGCACATCAGAATCCCCAAGAAAAAGTTTCTAAAAAAAGCAAATTAACCGTTTTCGTATCAGATCTAACTAGGAGCAAAATTTTAAGCGGCGAGTATGTTGAGCTGAGTTCGTTGGTGTCAAAACCAACTCACCAGGCAGCGCAGGAACTCGCCTTAGTGGCATCGGCTAATGGGAAGGGGGGTCTTTCTATTCGTCGTTCGGAAAAAATGCGGATTTCTAATTTTGATCAGTGGCTGAGTGCTTTCCTAGTTTATGCGTCGGTGTGGCTAGAGTTTGAACCATCTCTAGCCACTCAATTTTTGGAGTATATTGAGCGTATTAGATACGCATCGTCCACGTTTTCTGGCAATGTCTTCTTACGGTACGACGAGCTCTTTCGTGCCAACATGTCCAGGAATATGTACGAAAGCTGGTCAACAATTGATAACACACTATGGACCTTAACATTTACGGGCGTTCCTCCGGGGTTCCTCAACTCAGAAAACTCCAATGGGCAACACAAAAACTTCCTAGTGTGTTATCAATTTAATAATACAGGTATGTGTTCATTCGGCAGCAGATGCCGCTTCCGTCATGCTTGTTCTGTTTGTAGGGGGCCTCACCCCAAGACCGGATGTCAAGATACAAACGGTCGCGAGTCCATTCCCTACCGTCAGCCTCCCTCCAAACATCCCAAACTTCCCCCCTCAAATTCTATCAGTCAACCCTAAGGTCTTCAATTGCACGCCCCCCTTTAGTCTTTGGGAAGACAGACGCGTACACAGCGTCGTAAACGTAACCGAGCTCGCACTTGAGCTCCATCATTTTCCCTGCATCTCATTTAAAAACTATGTTTTACGAGGATTTCTCCAGGGCTTCTGGATAGGCTATATTGGACCTCAGTTGACACGAAATTCCAAAAATTTGAGTTCAGCCAAATTACAGCCGTTATTGATCAAAGATTCGATTCAGAATGAGTTAGCTGCTGATCGGATTCAGGGTCCCTTCAACGCTGCACCTTTTAAGAATTTTCAATCTCACCCACTTGGTTTAGTCCCAAAGAAAAACACTGACAAGTTTAGACTAATATATCATCTCTCCTATCCCGAAGGTTGCAGTCTAAATGATGGCATTATCATGGAACATTTTCCGGTATCGTATGCATCAATCGATGATGCTCTCCAAATCCTTCGCGGACTTCCTCCTGGAAGCTTCATGGCTAAGTGGGATGTAATATCAGCTTTTAGAAACATTCCAATCCGCCCGGAAGACTACCATCTGCTAGGCATGTCTTGGGAAGGAAAAACTTACTTCGATAAGTACCTACCTTTTGGTTTGAGTTCGTCACCTTGCATTTGGGAGCGCTTTGCCTGCATTCTCGAGTGGATCCTTAAGCACAATTATTCAATAAATAACATCATTCATCTCATGGATGACTTTTGGATAACCACAAAAACCGAAAATCTATGCCTTTTGCAACTGAAAACTGCCCTACAAGTATTTGAAAACCTTGGAGTTCCTTTAGCCTTTGACAAATTAGAAGGCCCAGCACAAATAATCACTCTGTTTGGTATAGAAATAGATAGTGTTCACGGAACTATCCGGCTACCTCCAGGCAAATTATCAGATCTGCGCTTCATGATTAAGCGTTGGAGTAAGCGTAAATCCTGCACTAAACGTCAGTTGTTATCCATCATAGGACATTTGAATTTTGCATGCAAAGTTGTACATCCAGGTCGAGCATTTTTACGTCGGCTCATCGATCTTTCCGCTAATTCTTATAGCCTAAGTCATCATATGCGGCTAAGCTCTGAGATTAGAAAAGACCTTTTAGCATGGGACCTATTTTTACAGCACTGAAATGGAACTAAATCAATTCACACTGTTACGAACACAATTCGCATTTTCACAGACGCTTCAACCAAACGCGGATGTGGCGGCCTCATGGGGAAAAGCTGGTTTTCATCTGAATGGCCATCCTTTGTACTGAATGCGCGTCATTCTGATTCCCTCTCCATCCAGTGGATGGAACTAGCCGCCATTACTGTCGCAACTCTTATTTGGACTAATAAATTAAGAAATAATCAAGTTTTGTTTCACTGTGATAATCAAGCCATCGTAGCAATTTTGAACAAAACTACGACCAAACATCCACGAATAATGCACCTTGTTAGGAAAATTGTCGTTGCGAGCCTAGCAAACAACTTTTCTTTTGCATGCACCTACATTCCTGGTCACTATAATGCTCCGGCTGATGCTCTATCTAGATTCGATTTTCAGGCATTCCGCCGAACCAATATCGATGCAGAACCTACACCTACACCCGTGTCAGCCCAGATATGGGAGACCTTAAATTGCAATTGAATTACTTGTGGTCCCACTCGATCAGTGATGGTACAAGAAAGACTTACTCACAAGCCTGGCAGACGTTCTCAAAGTTTCTACAAGATTATCCCGAAATTTACTCGGCAGCACACTGTAAACAACTGGAATATTTCTTGAGTTTCCTAAAACTAACTGGAGTGTCTTATTCTCGTATGCAGCAGATCTGGGCGGGAATAAAATTTGTCGGCGTACTTAAAGGAATGAAAATTTTTGATCGTATTCCTCGTAGGCTGTCTTTTACTCAAAGGTTATAAAAAATGTAGTCCACCTAATACAACTAGGCGCAGGGAGCCCATTACACCAGAGCTTATGTGTCGCATTATATTATCAGCATCTGTTTGTATTTCATGCAACTACACATCAACTATGTTTAAAGCAGTGACAGCCATAGCTTTTTTTTTTTGGTTTACTCAGGGGTGCAGAAGTTTGTCCAGGCACGTTTCTCAGCATTCAACACACGTCTCAGGCGAAGCATGCGTGTTTGTGCCATTTAAAGCGTTCTAAAACAGACCAAACTGGAAACGGCTATACCTTCACCGTTCCCTGTTTGTGTAAAACCAGTTGGTCTTTCTGTCCCGGTTTTTTAATTTGGAACTACTAAAACTTAAAGCAGAAACAAAACAGCCCGTTTTTGTTCGAAAAATCTAGTGGAACACCGTTTACTCTAGCTCATTTTCAACGCTTACTGCATCAGGTTCTAGCACCCCTCACCTCAAATGTCAAGTCTTTCAACACTCATTCATTCCGTATAGGTGCGGCGACTGCCCTTGCACAAACACGCACGCCTGATTGGGCTCTCCAGTCACTAGGACGGTGGAGATCGGATGCATTCAAGCGATACACAAGACTTTCATATAATTATGTTCAACATGCATTCGCAAACACGTTTAAGTACCATTAATAGCTAAGGCGGACAGACTTTTCGGAAAGGTTTGAGGATTATGTATGTCGGCCGTTGGGTGTTTGTGTTGGTTGACCCACCGGTCATGGGGTCAGGGTTGTTGACTAAAAATGTGAGCATACATGCAAGGTCTCACGCGGCCGCCACTTCCGTGCGTTTGTCCGCCGCAAAGTGTGTTCGTGTTGTTACTGCGATAGGGCCAAGGAGTTAATACACAATTTAACTACTGCACGTGAGCAGAGTTCTACAATAGAACCTATAGTCATTATATCGGCCGATGTATAGTTAGTTTTGCCTGTTTGTCCCACCCTTCCCACCCAGCATAACAGTCCTTTTATGCCTGTAATGTAATTTGCCTATCGTACTTGTTTGTGCTTTGTTGGTTGTCGATACGATGCAGATCTTGTATTTTGGTTCACTGCTCGATATTTGCATGTACTAATAAAAAACGACAGGCGCTTGGAAGCGGTAGCTGAGGCGAGTTGGCACATATCGTTGGCCGTTCATTTACAGTTCAATTAGTTCAGTGTCATTGGTACACAGGACAGGCCGGATCGGTGAAAAGTCAGTCGCAGTTTACTTGGTTGACCCCCTGGTGAGTGCGGGGTCACCAAGCATGTGTCAGCGAGGAGTATTGCAACCGCTGGGGTTGTTGAACTTTGGAGGAGTATCTCGGCCGCTGGGTGTTTGTGTTGGTTGACCCCCCGGTGAGTGCGGGGTCAGGGTTGTTGACTAAAAATGTGAGCATACATGCAAGGTCTCATGCGGCCGCCACTTCCGTGCGTCTGTCCGCCTCAAAGTGTGTTCGTGTTGTTACTGCGATAGGGCCAAGGAGTTAGTACAACGTTTCAGTGTTCACCAGGTGCTTCTGCATCTCCATTGCTATTTCTTTGTATCTGAATTTGTATCATACCCCACTTGAAATTTCTTACACAGTTTTTGTTATGTTCTTAATAACTAAACTCTGACCAGAAATTGATTGCTGAACCCTGAGACAAAACAGGTGGCGTGATTTTTAACTTACTCGCTGTACTCTTGATGCTTGCTTGTTTTTGTCTCAGGGTCCAGCAGCTATTGGTCAGACTTCAGAAAGATGAATTGGTGAAACAGGGGAGAGCTGTGATGGAAAGGTAACATAAAACGTGAATGAAGTGACTGAATACTTTTTGGGGTAGTTCGTCTCCCCGGATGATTCATCCCGGAGTATTTTATCCGTGGGGATGATTTGTCCCGGGGTATTTTATCCGGGTGGATGATTTGTTCCTGGATTCATCCCCCCGGATGATTTTCTATAGGGGATGATTCACCCCGTGACAGCGCTATACACGCTACGACAGATACCCCCCTCCCTCCCGCTCCTATTGGATACGCAAAATGAAACCCTAGAATGGTAAGAAGATTCAGTAGTCGCCCACCCCCCCCCACCGCCCCCGGTGTTGGGTTTGTAGGTCTTCCCATCCTTCGCTCCTAACGCGAACTGCACATCCGGTGGGAACGCCAACTGGATAGTGGCTACGCTGGCTTCCGGCTGAATTCCCATGCATGGGACTGCGCATCCCTTCAGATCAAACACCACGAAGGGGCAGTTATCCAATCTGTGCAAGATTTTATTTTCGAACAACAGCCACATATCTAAATCATAGATAACATGCACCTCAACGTCTCGAATATTGAAAGGCAAATTAAACTTGCATACCGATCTATCCGTTCAATGGCTGCTCGCAGCCGAGATTCGTCGTGAGGGTTTGCCAGCACGTATGTTGGCACCGGCTTCTCTCTTGGACCTTTCGGCTTTTTCTGAATCTTGATCGGCGGGGGTTCAACTGGCCATTCGCTGGTGCTCGGCTGTTCCGGATCCATTCTGTCCGATGATGGTGAAATTTAAGGTCAAACGGAATAAATCAAAATTATAATTTTAAGTTAGTAACGAAAAGGACAGATGCATGCCAACAAAAAGGATAACTGTGTGACAGAAAACAGATAAGAAGGTTTCACCCTAAAAATCAGGCGGAAATTTGGGGTGTGCGTCAAAATCGGGTCTAGTCTCTAATTTTTGTCAAGGTCTACCTAGATATTCTAGCTATCTCACTAGTGGAACTAGTCTATTTCTAGTCTATTGACTAATCTAATTCCCTATTAAACCTGATTCTTTGTTCCGCGGGCTCCGGCTACTCCTTGTGCGGCTTGGAATGCTTGCTGCACATCGCTGCCTCGGCCAACAAATCACTGGATCAATTTAATCCCTGAAATGCACGTTAAAATTGTAGATATTATACTATATACTATATTACTATATATACTATATTATATTATATTTTATTATGAAGTTGTGCTGTTACGACGGTGAAAACAAAAAAGGTTACGTTTGTGCATACAGAAGTTAACTATGTGCCTGTGATAGTAACACTACTCGCAGAAGTGCTTGCGACATTCTGTCCTACATACACTGGGGTACTCGACATCTAGACTACGGTACTACTCCTACTCCTGACTTGTCTAGTTATTGTGATCTTATTCACTGGTAGTGGTGACCCTACTTCATTGGCGTTCCCTATTCTAATAAGACAAATCCACACTATGTTAGTATACTCTATACCCCTAACGTATTCACCCGATTGGTTAGTTCGACGCAGTTTCGCTTTTTCTGAAAACAATCAGAGTAAACACAATGAATAGAAATAAAAAAATATCTTAAAATAAACGAAATCATAGAAGAAATAAAACAATTCAACTTAAAATTACAGCAATTTCACCAATCGCAAGAGAAAACGGTTAGCTAATCTGATATATATACTGTGCCGGGTATTATAGACCTAGAAAAAACAATTTTTCTAATCTGTGACCTGTTTCTACTCTAATCCCTAATCAATAATTTACGCCGTCAATTTTATATCACAGGTAGCCTTAGTCTTTGCAATCCTATATTGGCACGCACAGATTGACTTTGTTTCAATATAGGCACGCAAAGATTGATTTGTTCCAATATAGGCACGCAAAGATTGAAAAAGGTCATGCAAAGATTAATTTGTTCCAATATAGGCACGCATAGATTGAAAAAAGTCATGCAAAGATCAATTTGTTCCAATATAGGCACGCAAAGATAGAAAAAGGTCATGCAAAGATTGATTTGTGTCTATATAGCGTGCAAAGATGTAGCTTATAGATTACAGCATTATTTTCACCCATTCCCTATAAATATTTGTTAGTATGTATACATGCATGTAGCTTAGTTTTGTGATTACTTTTGGTTGACGTACTCAGAGCCGTAGTAGGGCTTTAAGCACTGAATACTAACACATTCGACTTTGGCGCATGGTACCCCGTGCCGTACTATCTCATATACGTGATCCGACAATTTCGGTACTATGCGATAAGGACCCTCCCATTTCTTAAGATACTTTCGTTTCTGGCCTACGGGGACTGGGGTATTTGCGATGTTTTTCAGGACGAAAGGAGTAGCTGGATATTGTGATGGTTTGGCGAATTGGTCGTAACGTGCTTCGTATTTCGGAAATGTTAGTTGATGGTCCCGTGCCGTACAATGTGCGATTAACTGCATTTCCTGCAAGGTTTCTGTATAGTGGGGTACGGGATCATCCATCAACGGTTGCAGTAATTTAGACAACACATCGAGTCGTCGGACTATATAAAACACGATATTTCTCAGTGCACAGTGGAGCGTACCGCAGCATTTCTTAAGACGTTTCACAGTCCGTTCAAGATTTTGAGCCCTCAGGTCACTTGGCTCACCATTGCTGCGGTATGTATTGCGTTTGTGTAAGCATATTTCCGCCATCGCTGATATAATGAATTTGATTTCGGTTTGGTGCTTGTCGCATGCTGTTGTTATTGTTAGTCATGCTGTTGTTGTTATATGAGAAACTATTTTGTCTTTGAGGTCGAGGCGATGGAAATTGTGGAACAGAGAAACGAGAGTCGTTTCTAGAAAAACTGTTACGTACCTGAGAGCTGGCACTACTCATTCCGTACGGGCCGTACGGATTCGGGCGTTGGCTATTGTAGCCTCGCCAATTTGATTGTTGCCGAGGACTTCGGCATTCGCGATTGATGTGTCCCAATCGTTGACAATTGAAACATCTTTGTGGGTCTCTGCCCACGCTCGCATTCAAGAAATTCGTATGTACAGGGGATCGCTCCCCACTCAGCCAAGGCTCCCAAAGGCCTACAGCCGTACCTTACATCTGCCCAGGTTCCTCTCTACCTCTGCTATTTCTAATATCGATACGTAGATTTTGAATAGCCTGCCACAGCTTTGCCTCATTTGACTCGCTTTCTTGCCGTTTCGGCGTGAACAGCGTTCTGCTGGTGTTTGGGCGCTCGGGTCTACTGGATGTTTGACCCTGTGGTTTCGAATCCCGCCAATTTCCCAATTTTTGATGAGGCTGGTCGTTGCTCACGGCTTGGACCCAATCTGTACTACCCATGGGGGACACTAAATCTAACAGGGTTACCACCTTAGACAGGGGTGGGGTTCCTCACAGTAGGTTGGTGCCAGCACTTTTTGAACGTCTGGGATTACCCCACTGAAAATTTGTTGCGTGCTACATGTGCTACATTGGCATCCCGTTCCGCTCCGTCTAGCCAAATTTTCTGAGCTATGGTTTGAAGCTCACGCAAATAGTCTCTCACGGGTTCTCCCGCCCGCTGTCGTCTATCCAGAAACTTGCGGTAATAATCGGACTTTGTCATTTCCCGGGCCCCGAACACCGGCGTCAACTGTTCCACCAAGGCTTGGAAATTTTGGTTCACGCCCCGTGGCAATTTCGAAGCAAATAGGCTCACCCGGCCTCCCAGTTTGAAACACAAAATACGACCCCAGTGGTCCTCTGGCACCATGGCCATCTGTAAACGCATTGTGAAACTTTGCAGCCATTCTTGGAAGGTCATTTTTGTGATGTCTTGATCGAAGACCGGCAGGTCTGCAACAAATTTCAACATGTTCTGCAATTTTTGTGGGTCGTATAGCGGGGGTTGCGGTTATTGATGTTGAGTCAGGACACCCCCGAAATTGCTAGGGTTTTGGTACCCCGGTGTTGGTCCGAAATTCGTGATTTGTGAGTTCGCAAAACGCGGGTTCTGCCCCGTTTGTTCCCCTGCTTTTGTGCCCAATCCCGTATTCCCGAGGGTTAACTGGGGTCCCTGATTATTTTCGGTGACCCGTGGGGTTGAGGAATATCCCGTTTGTCTCAAGGGAAAATGCAGCGTCTGGCTTGGGAGAGTCGGGTTCCACCCCATCTCTGAATTGGTACGCTATGACCTCACAGAAATTGCCACTATTGGTCTGTATCGTTTTGCCCGTACTAAACGTGACCATTTGGGCCGATGAAATTGGTGGGAAGGACATGTGCGTCTGTGCACCGGTCTGCGACCGTTCTTGTTGGTTCACCAACAGCTTCGGGGGACAAAAATTTGGGTATTTCGGGACTGTGGCAAAATTTTGGCTCGGTTGGCTTATATTCTGACTTTGCATTGTCCCTAGCATTTGTAGAGGCGCCTGGGCAGGTGCAACTAGGGTGCCAAGCCCTGTTGACACAGCATTCGTGAACACGGTCGGTCCCTGTTTTATGGGTAGGGGTACCCAATCCATGCGTACCTTTCGTAAAATTTTGGCCACGGCCATCATATTTGGCACCTGGGAGGGGACACGGTTCTGAACAACGTCCCGTGTTCCGTCCCAGGTTGACCCGTTTTGACCTAGGCCTACTCCTGGATTCTGCTGAAACTGCTCATCTACCTCAGGCTCTATCACATAACTCCGATGCGAGAGGGTGGGTGACTGGTGGTCTGCTAGCTGGTTTCCTAACCCTATTTGCATTGCTCTCAATTCCTGGTTCGGGTCTACTTCTCCTTTGCCCACCCTCTGCACTTGCTTTTTCCCTAATTTCTTGGCTTTTAGACGCGCTAGCCGCTGACGTGTCAAAACCCCTTGTTGTTCCTCTCGGTGGTATAGTCAGACCCGGCGTACTGGGCGCCTGGATCCACTGTTTGGGTTGTCGGCTGCGCCGATGCTCCGGGTAGGTCTGCTAGGGTGGTGGTTGTTGGGATGTTCTGCAACACTGTATTATTCAAATCATACATGTACACGGGGTCTCGGTCTGGGGGGGGGGGGGCTTGTCCCGACCTTTCGGGGCTTGAACTGACAAATACCCAAAAATTTCCAAATTTTGCCTAAAAATGGAAAATTTTTAGCAAAGTTTGGATATATTTAGCAATTTTTTAGCTTTTTGGTCATTTCTGAAGCTGAGGCAATTTTTGCGGGGGCATTTCTGAGCAATCTGGGGCAATTTTTGCGATTTTAGGGTACTTTTCGCAGCATCAAGCAGGGGGGGCTTGTCCCGCTGGGTCAAATTTGAGGGGAGCTTGTCCCGAAATCTCAAATCTGGGGAGGGCTTGCCCCCCCCCAGACCCCCCCATGTACATCTGTGATTCAAATTATCTGTTAGCATGGGTGGGTGTACCGAATGTCTGTGCCGATGTCGTAGTTAGAGGCGGCCCATATGAAATTGTGTGGTTCGGGTTTTGGCCGGGGTTGGGCGCTCGCCCCTGCAAATTTAGGGTTCGATTTGCTGATGGCGGGGGTGTGCGAGCTAGTCATGACGAGCGCATCATGTATATGTGTGTATATATGCGTGTCTGTGTGCTTACTGCTCAGGTCTCTACCAAAATTCTCAGCACTCGACTTTTCAGATAGTCGTAACAGCACAACTTAGGCTCAGAAACTATCAAACAGCACTAATTACGTACAACGGCAAAAATTTGAAATTTTGAGAAAAATTGCACTGTCTCAAAAACAGAAAAATTTTGGCAGCACTTCCCCTTAGAAAATTGACTTTGGGTCTGCTGAAGGCTGCTGAATCCACTGAAAATAAAAAAACAATGATTTTCAAAAATTCTGTTTTCGCTCAAAATTGGGAAAATTTCTAGTCTAAACGCTCAAAAATAAAAATTGAAAAAAGGGACCCTTAGAGTGTTCAAAATTATGTTCGCCGGACGTCGATTTCTAAATTTCCGAAAATTCGGGTCTGACCCAAAAAATTTTCAAGTCCAAGAAATTTGCTGGCAAAACAAAAAGGGGTTACCCACTAAGGCTTATTTTTCGTTAGCCGGGGAGAGATTTGGTTTCTGAGGGGGGGGGTGTCGAAATTTGACCGAAAAATTTTGCTCAAAAACCTAAGTTTTTAGGTTCAGAAAAATTTGGGCAACACTTCCCCTTAGAAAATGCAAAATGGGGATGCTGCTGAAGGCTTTTTTTTGCCTGAAAATAGAAAAATTTCAAACTTTGCCGATTATATACCTATGCTCAAGGGATGTGTCTGTCAAATTAGCAAATTTTGCCAATTTTCGGCAAAATTCAAATTGAAATAGATGTGGAAATCAACTGTCACTAACTACACTCTGCGCTTAAACTACTTTTTTGGTCCTTAAACGAAAATTTTGAAAATTTGTGAAGCTGGGGGCCGAGAGCGATTACATACTTAGGGATGGAATTCGGGGATTCAAGGTATATTTTGCAAAAAATATACCTGGGAAATTATCTGCGTGGTGGTAGCGTTGAGCTGAGTCATGCTCTGCAACTTTTGAACTATTTTTGCAAAATTTTGAGCCTTCTATAGCTGCTCAGAACCGATTATATACGTCTCCGCGTATATATCTCACTAAAATGCATAATTTTTAAAATTTTCGCAAAAATTGGCGGTCAAACGCAATAATAGTTCCAAATATAGGTTATGCTGCGTGCGTGGGCACGAGAAATTTTTAGTATTTTAGCCGCTGCGTCTCAAAAAGTGCGATTTTTGGCCGTTTTCGACCAAAAATGAGGTGTGGGGGGGAAATTTTCCGAAAACGCTAGAAATTCCGGAAAAACGTTAATTGGTGCTAACGTACGCGATGCCCTGAGTAAACTATAACTAAAAAAAGCTAGTAAAAATAGCAATTTTGCCGTTTTCTAGGGTAAAATAGGTGAAATTTTAGGCTTAGGGGCGAAAATGAGATGGGAACAAAAGTTTTCAAAATTTTGCATTTTTTCACTCAAACGCAATAATTTTATAGGTTTTCTGGGCTGTTGAGTCTTGTGGTGCTATCAAAATTTTAGCAAAATGCGCGTGAGGGAAGCTATAGGGCTATTATTAAAAATTTCTGGCCGAAACTTTGCTCAGAGGTGCGCTATAGGGTGTAGGTACAACGACTTAAGTGTTGGTACCATGCGCCAAAAATTTGAACCAAAATTCAAAAATTTCGAAAAATTGAAAATTTTTCGATTTTGGGGGGTATATCGGCCAAAATTTTTTGGAAATCCGGGTTTTCCACATTGGATACTTTTTTCAGAGCAGGGGCGGGTGGTGCGCAACTTTTGAAAAAGGAATGGGGAGGTTTTATACGCTTTTGAGCGAGACCTACCCCGAAAAGTTTGAAAATTCACTAGCGCTCGCCTCAGAAACGGGGGTGTCTATATACCCTCCGTTTGGAAAATTTTGGGGTCTAAAAATTCAAAACCCAGTTATTTCTGGGGTTTTAGGGGTTGCTGAAGCTGAATCCGGGTCACAATTTACCCTAAATAACTTTTGGGTGCGCTGGGGGCGGTTTCAAAAACGCCCAAAAAATTTTGAAATTTTGGGCTTAGGCTTAGGGTGGGGGAAAAATACTAATCGGGGTCCTAAAACTCAGGCAATATAATTCCTAGTACCAAAATTTGCTGCTGAGTTCGGAAAAATTACTTTCCGGCCGCGAAATTGCCGTTAGAGGGGCTACCAGAGTCAAAATTTCAAAAATTGAAAATTTCTATTTTTAGGCTTAGGCTTAGGGTGGGGGGAAAATACTAAATCTATCGCAAAAATTCCGAGACTATGGCCCCCAGGGTCAAAATTTTGCGCTGGTTCTTTTAAAAATACTGCCGGGACTGAAAAATAGCTCTAGAAGACGGCCCCTTCAATTTTTGACATGTTCAAAAATTTCAGCTTCACAAAATTTCAAAATTTTTCAGAAAAAGGCCTCTTTTCCTCCAGAATTTTTTGTGCACTGACTCCTACTTGTTCCCCTACTAATTCCACTTACTTTCCTTTAACTGCTGAGGCCTTTTTCTGCTCAGAAAAATATCCCTACTTCTTCTTCTTCTTGTACACCTGAAATGAAAATTCACCCAAAACCACTCAACACACAGAAAAACCGCTTGGGAAAATTTTCCCGGGGACAGGGAAAATTATAGGGGCTGCGTTTACTAGTTTTTTTCGTTGATGGGTGTGCTCCAGCAACTTTTCAGGAAAATTTTAGATGGGGAAAATCGAAATTTTGCGCTCAAAAGCGACAAAAATTTAGGCTTAGGGCTTAAAAGCAACTATTTTGGGCTTCACACGTGGCCCAAAAATCCTTTGTCACGGTCGCCACTTGTTAAACCACAAACTACGGGGCTCTTGGAAATTGGGCCTGAAGGCGATGGACACGAGGGCAAAAGTGACCGTGCGCCCGAGCCCAAGTAGAAGGTGATCTAGCGGCTGGAAACCGCCACAAATTGCCTAAAACTCAGATTCCGGCCCTCGCTCAGGTTCGCGGCCCACGCGTGGAATCTCCAAAATAGCTGCAAAGCCCTACAAAAACACCCAACGCACAATCGAAATTAGAGACAACACAAAAACTGCGTGTTAATAAAATTTATTGGAGGCCGAATAACAAAATATAACAAACGAGAGGAAAACGAGTAAAAACCTTACTTTCAGTCAATAGGCTCAGGGGAAGCTATTCCTAACCTCAATCGGCGCGCGAGGCCCTAACTACTTATCCCCGTTTCAATGCGTCGGCGCCACCCCCCGTCTTCGTCGTCTTCACCAGCTCACACTGACCATGAGCCAGTCACACAATAGGACATTATATAATTTCGGCAAATCGCCGATTAGCCTAAAAATAGCTTCCCATTAAAAATCTAAATACAAAATATATAAAACTACTGAAATTATTATATAACCCGCTGAATTTGGGCTCTACAATATGAATAACTGCATGATTCAGACATCCGAAATCTGTATTCATGTTTTATGTTTTTGAGTCACGAATTTACTACGCTGTGAGCCAAACAGCGAGCTATAGAAACTGCTGGCAGTCTTTCTAGTAATTTCTGAACTCAAGGGCGCTGCACGGAGCGCTGCGAAGCCACGAAAACTGCCAAATGTAAAAACGAATAAACGCGTGTCTTGGCTTAAATCTGCGTTTGTGAAATATGAATAGAAGTGAATTTTAAAGATGTATATATCTGTATGAGTGCGATAAAACCTGCCTAGACCAGGGGGTGACCCCGGAACTACAACACTTGAACTTAGTGTTAAGCAATTTGGCGTTCATCTAATTAAATTGACAACATAACAAATTGTGCTAAAGTTGCGCTACTTTAGTTTTGAAGTTTGTTGTTGATAAATTTTCGACGTCTTGAAGCTATCTATTATATTATGGCCGCCTATCACAGTAAAGAAACACGCTGTATTGGTTTTATATTCTAAACGTTTTAATGATGTTAGAAGAATTGGTCACTAAACTGTTAGCAACAAGACAGGCAGTTATTGTCTGCAACTTACATTATACAGTTTGCTTAGTGCATAACCAATTAGATTAAGCTTGCATTTGAGCTAAGCGACCAATATTCATATGCACGTAAGTACTAACATGATTTAATGTTAGTGCCATGGTTTCGACTAACCATTGTTAAGTTGTTAATGGTTACAGATACAGCCTGAGCCTACATTAGTCTCTAGTAGGTACATAGTGTTGTTACCGTTTGGTGTGTCAAACATTTGCTGAAACTTTTTCTAGTAGGTGAAAGTCACTCAAAATTTATAGTAGTGTCTTAGAAGTGTCTTATAGTGTGTTTTTACGCGTCCCCTTAGAAAGAAAACGTTTAAAAAATTACTTCTCCCAGTATATCAAACTGTTTTTAGACTGTGCCTTACCAAGAGTACATAATAGAATAGTATGACATTCTCCCTATTATGCTCTGGGGCTTGATAGAGTATCTTTTCCCCATTATGTACTTTTTATAGTAATAAGTAGATACATATTACCAAGAGTACATAATAGCTTCTCACTCTATATAGAAGAAGAGTGAGACACTCTCCAGCCTGCCTGTGTTCTAGAACAGGCAGATGCGCTGGTCGTTTTCAGGCTCATGTTGACATTCTATGCAACATGTGACTGGCCAATCAGAAGCGAGCTTCTATTCTCTGATTGGCAGACGCCAGTGCACGTGCTCCAATCATAAAACGGGATAGGGATAAAGGTTAATAACTGATTTTTTATTCATAGTGTGCTTGTAAAAACATTAAAAAAGGTTTGCAAATACCTTTGGGGATATTTTGGCAAACGTTCAGCGAAATTGATTGAGAAACTTTGAAGAAATTCAGAAAAGTTTATATCTCAAAAGTTTCTTAATCAATTTCGCTGAAAGTTTGTCAAAATATCCCTACATGTATTTGCAAACCCAAAGTACTAAAGTGTGTTACGCAGGGAATCTACGCGCTGATTGGTCAGCCACATGTTGAATAGAATGTCAACATGTAGCCTGAAAACGACCAGCGCATCTGCCTGTGCTAGAACACAGGCAGGCTGGAGAGTGTCTCACTCTTCTTCTATATAGAGTGAGACGCTATTATGTACTCTTGATATTACATAGGTATGTATTTACGTAGTGATAGTGATCCAGCACGTAGAATAGCAACATACAGTCCACCGCAAGATAAAATAATGGCTGTTTTGGCTTTAAAATGATCACTTGACAATGCGATTGAGTTTAATCTGGAATTAACTGCATTAAAATTAAAATTAAAATTGCATTAACATTTTAACAGTTCAACAGTTTAGCACTGTTATTTTTATACAACAAGCCCCAGTTGCTGTAAAATCTTAAATTGGCTGTAAGCCTTGTCAAGGAACACTGACAAATGTTTTGCACAGGAACAATGTTTATGATTTATACGCACGTTTCTGTGAAACACCGAGTGCAGGGGCACGAGTGCGCGCAACGCTCGAGCGCACCTGCACGAGGATTTCTTTGACGCATGCGTATCATTTACTTTTTGCACAACCGCCAGTGCTATAAATGACATGTCAATCGATTCTAAATCTGGCTCTACACTGCGCAGTATAGCGCAATATGTAGGATGTAAGTCTGGTTATGGCACTTTACTGATTGCAGAAATGCACGGGAGCATTCGGCGGAAAGGGGGTTAGTACTGGTTTCATAGTTTGATTTCCGGCAAAAGCAGAAAAGATTTTGTACTTTTTGGCTGCATCTGGAATTTTTTGCAATTTTTTGACTTTTTACTGGGGTTCCTCTGGTGTCTGAAAGGGGAGGGGTGCCGACCCCTCCGAGGGGGGGCGTATACTCCTTTACCTCCTTTTATGTGCATCTATGGTTACAATTTATGTATATTATATACGATACTAAAACTAGCAAATTTATTTTAGCCATGTCGGAAGTAACATCACTTCGCATTGAGTTTCCTGATAATCCTTTGGGAGTGTTTTACTCTGGAGAAACGGTTTCAGGAGAGATTGTAGTGGAGCTACAAGAGCCAATCAAACTACGCAATGTACGAGTAAATCTGGTTGGAAGAGCGTACGCGCGCTGGACACACAGCAGTGGCTCCGGAAAAAATAAACGCACGCACACGTACACGGCAACCCAACAAATCACAGCACAAGAGGCAGTCGTGTGGGGTCAAAAAGGAATGGAAACGAGTTCATTAACTCCGGGAAAACACACTTTCAGCTTCAAATTTCAGTTGCCATCAGAATGTCTTACTTCGTACGAGGCTGGACCGGGCGTTGAATACGGTTTTGTTCGTTATGTGGTTTATGGGACCATGGAACGTCCGATTTTAAGAGCAAACAAAACTTGTAAAACACCGCTTACTGTTGTCCGCGTGGTTGATTTGAACGACATTCCAACTGCCCAGCAAGCGGTTGAACTTCATGACGCCAAGTCGCTGGGAGCCTTGTGTTGCGCGGCAGGAGATATCAGGTTTGTTGTTCATGTGGCTTGGGTAGGTAGATGCCCGACCAGACTTCATACGCATGACTGTGTTATTTTACGGTATAAAACCAATTACCTACAGAGGACGGGAAGTTGCCTGAACAACTAATTCAATAATCTGTGTTTGATTCCCTATTTAATTTAGGATTAACGCTGTTCAGTTTGACCCTTTTCTAGCTATTTATATGTAATATCATATTGATATGAAATTAGAGTTGTCGAGTATTGACTAGGTATACTATTTAGTAATATTACTACCCGTCTTTGTTTGTTTAAGCTGTTAACAAAAATTATGAAATAATAACAATTATTTTAGTCACAACATATTCATTCCACAGCAGGGTTTTGTTCCCGGCGAAAAAATACCTGTAAAAATCAACATAAAGAATAACAGCAAACGAAAAGTGACCAAAGTCAGTGTTGCTTTGTCACAAGTGGTGACGGCGTTTGCACAAGGACGTACGAATGTCGTGTGTAAGCAGGTGTCCTATGCCCAAGCTCTCGACGTGACGGAAACAAACGAAAGTAAAGAAGTGAAAATGGTATTGAATGTTCCGTCAGTGCCGGCTTCGTCACCAGTCACAGCGCAAGTGGTGAAAGTGGAGTACGGATTGGATATTTCAACTAAGCCCAGCGGCCCTTCTTTGTCGCTGACAAGCCGTCTGCCTGTGTTTGTTGGTACAGTGCCGTTAAAATCGAAAAATCCGGCTAAGACAGGTAGAGTTTTCATCAAAAAAACTAGCTTTATGAATAAAACAATACCTAAAAAAGCTAATTATTAAGAGTTATTTTTTATTTACAAATTTTGAGTGGGCTAAGCTAATTGTAGAAAGGCATGTGTATATGTGCCGACTGCCGATGGCATTGATTCCTGTAGCATTATAACAACAGCATTTACGTTACTCAGACGTTGACCATAAATCTTGCTACATTTTTTATCTGTTCAGAAAAATAACGTTGGCGTTTTCATAATAAGCAAATCAGTGAAGAAAAATGCACAAATTGAATAGTGATAAACGTACAGAAAGAGCGCAAATTGGCTCTTAATCTTTTCTATTTTTTTACAAATTTTTAAGCAGTTGTTAGAAATTCCATACGGACAAAACAAAAATAAAAACTGAAGGACGAGTATGCCATGCCTTGTCTTTGAGTGCTATTTGTTAGATTTTGCCGGAAATGTGTTATTTTTAAAGCATACATAGGTATGTATGTATACTGTAAGTGATAACTATTTTCTTTTCAGATTTTTTTGCACTAGCAATTAAAAATTGCTTTTGTTGACTAGCTGCCCCAAAAGGTCAATGATAGCCTTTTAGTAGTTTACTAGAAAACATACAAATAGAGGTAGACAAATGATAAAGTAGACAAACAGTACTAGGTAGCTCGATATATTTTTGAACATCAATTCCACAGTAACATACGCATTGATCTTAATTTAAAATACGTGCTGTAGGTAGTTACTAGTTACATTTTGAGCTTGCCACATTTTTGTTGCTATGTTTTAAGAGCCAACTTATGAACCTTCATTTTTCGGAGCGGCCTGTATCAGGGAGCCTGGCGAAACGGGTTTCATGCAGTTTACTCCGCGATATCCTTGCTACAAATTTTAGAAAAACTGACGAAGATTAAAATAGGCGAAGACGAAAATAAAAAAAATAAGGTCATTGAAGCTATGAATTTAATACAGAAATATAAAAGCTCCCATATCCTGTTTTAATAAACGGAACTTTTGTGTTTTATAATTTTATATTTAGTATATGAAAAAACTGGATAATTCAGACCAATTTTTTAATGTGAGTAGGTTCTGAAAAGGTCAAATATGACTATGTGTCTGAGCTTGTGGAATCTCAGCAATACATTAACAGTTAAACTTCAGCTTCCAGTCAAATTTGTATGCCTACTGCACTAATCTTTATTGGTGCACGGCACCTAAATTAACTTAGGAAAGCCTGAGATAAATTGGTTTAAGCTAATCCTCAACTATGCCGACTTGCAGTGCAGTCCACTGAATATACAATGTTATTATGTTAATATTACCTACATACATATGAAAGAGTTGATCCCAACATATCGCAATGTTCAATGGATGTTATACCTATAAAATTTATTAATGTAAAAGTTACCATGAACCAAAAAACGATACCAAAACATAGATACACACAAAGTTGTTTGATAGAGATTTGTGAAAATGTTTCCATTTTGAAAATGTAAGAATGACAAATAACAAGACATAACAAGATAACATAAGACAAGGTATAGCAATCAATGTATCAACATGTGTAGACATTGATGTATTGGGCATTACCATTTTGAAATACAAGTTTTAAGTAGTTTTAAGCTAAGGTACAGTATATATATACCTGGAAGCTGGAAGTCACGGTCACTTATCAAACAGTGAAGTTATGAAAGCTAGGCATTAAGAGTGCGTGCCACAGCCCAACAGGCTTTTAAATTTGATTATGATCATAATGCAGTGGAGGCATCAAAGTGTTGATCTGTGGGGTGTTTTAGGTACACGTCTTATACGTTCTATCGTAAATTTGCATCTGTCATAACCGAAATGCCGTATATTTTCACTGACTCGCCTTCGTACATTAGATCTTCAGCCGTAATTCAAAAATGCAAAAGTCAAACAAAAATTGATCCACTGGGAATCGAAGCAGTCAAATAGCAGCCCTGGTTTGTGGTCAGGTAAACGATAGCTGCACTGATTAAACTTTACTTAATAACCCCAAATCTGTTGACTTAGATTTAGCAGTAAAGCGTCTGCAAAAATATATGCTTTTTATGAAAAAATAAATGAGGTAAGTAAACTTTAGCTGACGCAACAGGTTGACGATTGCCTCAGGACAATGGACTTTAAAGTTTATGCTTTACCTACTGAAGGTCTTGGCGCAGATTGGGTTTGTTTATTCAGTGTCAGTTATTATTCTGAGCAACTTAAGTTCTTACAGGTATAGCTGTATGGCGAATAAAACCAGCCCTAGTTCACTGCATGACCAAATGCCTGTATTGCATCGTATGTATATGTACATCTAAAAATTGCACAAGAACAGGGTAATAACAACTCGTTGATGACTGGGAAAACGTGTTTTTAGTTGAAATAGTCGACTGTGTCTACAATCACGATAGGAACTTGTTCTCTGACATATGCATTAGGGTCTTTCAAATTTATTTTTTGATGCATCCACACACGCAAACAGTTTTTTCAAAATTTTACAAATTATACAAAATTTAGGTTATTTTTGATCCATCAAGAAGAGAGCCATCCAGAATTTTAGCTGGAGGCCCAAAAATTTTGACCACAATACAGTATCACTCAGATCGATCCTGTTGCGTTCAATCCACATTACATAATGTACAATAGGGTCGATACTCGATCGGAGTATTAATGAAACTTCATTTTTGAAGTAGTCATTCTTTCATTAGCCAATCATTACTGTAATTAAGCAGCTTATTTTTTACTAACGCATTATGAGCATTTACAAAAGAAGTAAGCTCAATGAAGCAGGGCTGGTTGGAAGGTCTCGGGTCTCGGGTGTTCACTCGGAATGAGACTGCCAAGTGCCAACCATGTCAATATCGATGGTATTGGCAGGTAAATATCAATTGCCAATTCTGTCAATCTAGACAGTGTGGAGGGGTAAAAATTTCCTATTGCATTGCGCACCTTAAGAGCTGTTAGCGACACCGCTAACAGAAGAGCAGTGGGTAGACCTATTTTTCTATCGATAACCGTCACACAGCAAAGACTTGCATACCTACCACATTTTGAAGCAGGTATAACAAGGCTTACCCTACCTCATTTTGGAAGGGTAAGGCTTTTTTTAGCTCTGTTCGAATGTTCTGAATACCGTGTTGGATACAAAAAAATGGGTCGGAAATGGGCTTACAATTTAGACTTATATGTTATAGTTGATGTCAAAACAGTTTTGGCATTGACTAATTTGACGACAATCCAACCGGCCGATGTTTGCAACTTTGGGAAACTAAAAAAAATCATGGCAGAGTTTACAATAAATTTTACATGCAAACCCAACCTTGTCAAATCGTCAAACCACAACATTGAATGCTCAAATTCAAAAATTTCCCAACTTCCCGACCCAGAATTCTTAGCTTATTGCAACCCCTGATGGATCACAATATCCAAAATTAACAGACAACAGTGTCCAAACAATGATTAACGCAGAGCGCTCAGAATAGCTGACTGGATTTTTGTGGGTCTTGCTTCCTCACTTTTTTCGCGTAATAGCTCAGCTTGTGTGTTGGGTATTGTAAAATAAAATCCACGACGATAAAGACAGCGTAAAGCAGGTTTTGTTGCAATTGCACAAACCGTGGTTATATTACTCGCTTATGTCCACATCGGGCTCAAAATCAGAACCCGAATCACAACTAAAATGAAACTGTGAACCCAAAACAAAATCGGGGTAGAGCAATCTGGAAATTAAAATTGGAGTATTGGACCCCGAAAAAAATTTGGCCTGGGTATACAATAGTTTTTCACGCACCTGCATACCACCTCCACTCGAATTTATACAAGCAGAGTTATCCTGTCAGAACAAATTTTTTTATATTTATGTAACCCTAATAAATAAATATATACAGCTAATTTTTTGACTTTTGGCATAAACGCCCTCAAACATACAACATTTGTTTCACAATCCAGTGGTTTTCGTAAGTTCTGAAATAATGCTGGGCTAGAACACATATTAATAGCAGCCAGACATCTGAAAGACCTCTGCTATTATTGATTTTTACGTGAAAGCTTGGAGCTTGCGTCAGCTATAATTTGCTACTCTGTTGAAAACGCGTCCATGCCTTGTGAAACGATTTTGTAATTGTATAAATAATCTTTTCCATTTCCAATTTCTTGTTATTTCGAATCACGGCATTTTTCTATGTCAAAGGTTTGTTTAGAAAAATATTTTTTCAATCAACGGTCACGTTTTAGATAACAAAACTTTGCCCTTTAAAACGAACCTAGTCTTTTTTAGCCAGAACTTTTTTTGAACATTGTTTTTTTATAACAAAGCTTTGTCTTTTTGAACAACCGTTGGTCCTTTAGAATGAAACTTCGGCTCTGATTGCTTACAGAAGGGTGTTATCACTAAAAAATAAGAATTGGAAACTGTTTTTACTATGTATAGACTGTATATATTCAGCAGGTGGAGACTTGGAAACTTTGCGGTGTTGACTACGTTAAAATTTGCTTTCGTTTCTGATAAGTTTGTGACATTATGGGAAGATTAAATGCCTTTTTCATTCAGCTCAGTAATCCGCAAGCCGTTTACTATTCCGGTCAATGGGTTGAAGGCACTGTGACAGTTGATTTGAAAGAACCAATGCAAATGCGCAATGTTCGTATTTTGGTTCATGGTCGGGCTTACACACACTGGTCTGTGACCGAAACGAAAGTTCGTCACTCCACTGACATAAGTGTACATCATCAAACTGATGTTGGAACTAATACGTACAGGGAATCACAGAGGTACTCAGCCGAAGAGAATTATGTGCATCAAGAGGCCGTGCTCTGGGGGAAACCCATTGGTGCCGGCGGAGATGATCCTACGTTGCCAGAAGGAAAACACGTGTTCTCATTCCAGACCCAGTTGCCACCAAACTGTGCCACCTCGTATGAAAGTTCGTACGGCCATATAAGATATTACATAAAAGCTACGATTGATAGACCATATCGCTTCGATCATACCTGTAAAGCTGCGTTTACAGTAATCAATACCTATGATCTAAACTTGGACCCAACAATGAGGCAACCCCTGGAGTTACATGATGAAAAAACCATCGGATGCCTTTGTTGTGCTTCGGGGCAAATAAGGTATGTACATATAAACCATTTAAAGCTAATAATTTAAGTTCTATAAGAGTATTTTATCTCTGAGCTTACGTTAGGTGAAATAAGTTAGATTTAAATATTAATTTATTGAAGCTCAATCATAGGTTTTGTTGTCTACAGCAAGACTGAAATTGGACCATTAAATAAAACGATCTGCTTTTTGTCAGTTAGCCAAGATTTAGCCACGTTGGTCTCTCAGTGGGGTGTCAAATCGTCGTTCCGGTCATGCGAGAGTGTAATCTGATTTTCAATTTTACACGTACAAAGTACAACCTCTACTGCTCTAGCACAGCACAACCAACAACTTTTCACCATGTTGCACGTGTAAAACTGGAAGTCCAAACAGAAAACTAAACCTCTGGGATCAGCGGCCAATCCTAAATTGCATCGTATGGTAAATCTTGCAAACTAAGATTTGATAGAAAAAAGAGTATGACAGTCGTCCTATTGTGCTTGCGTCCAACACAGGGCGCGAAAAAACCTAGTTAGGCGTTTAGATTTAATCGGTCTTTTGAGAGACATGTTTTACCCCTTCGTTTCATTTCAGCAATGAAAATTCAGATCATTTGATGTTTTCATAGAATCTATGTTTAACCTTTGCTTGTATTTTTACTTTTATCCTTTATCTTTAGTGGGGGACACTATCTATCTATCCTATCTTGATATTGTTGTGTGGGGGACATTGTTATCTGGCTATTTTTGTAAAGGGAGGGACTATTATCCTTACTTTTAATTTTGACCGGGCGGATAATTGTGCCTGGATGGGGGCAATTTTATTGAAGGTTGGACACTTTTGTCAGTATAATAGTGTAAGGAGATCACTTTTATCTAGATAAGTGTCCACGGGGACAAATTTCAAGCGGTCACATTTATCCATGACAGGAAACGTCAATTTTTTGTATTGCATTCATAACTTTTCACTTCACTGACAGTCTGTGGTATAACACGTTTTAGGCATGACATCACTCTTGCTCAACGAGGTTTCGCGCCAGGAGAACGTTTGGACTTGGCGATCAGTGTTAATAATTCAAGCAGCCGAAGTGTCAAGGTTTCTGCCAAACTTGTTCAAGATGTAATGTTCACGGTATATCATCTGAGCAGGGCAAAAACGCGTCATCTGTCTGAATGCATTAAAGAAATTGTATTTCCAGAAGAAATTTCCGAGGGTGATTCAAGGTGACATTTATATAAGATGTTTTTTTAATTCTATAATTTACTACAATTAAGGTCGTGGTTCCATAATCGCAATTTTCTTTTTTTAGACAAATCTAAAAACTATGGTTAAAGGTACTATAATTTAATTAAACTACACTACAAAATTGCCCAGAACATTTTTTATTTTGGGGTAAAATTCCATTGTCAAGACAAGCTACCACGATGACATAGTAAACTGTCAGCCAGTGAAGTAGCTAGTTTTAACTTGTGATTTTGAATTTTGGTTTTGCTTCAAAAACTGCTAGACATTTTATGCCTATTTTACAGAATGTTTTGAAAAAGAGCTTTGAAATTGTTCTCATGCAAAAAACTGCTATTCTGGAACTACAACTTTTTTTAAGTTAGGCAGCCATAGGTGTTTTGGTATGACCATTGTACATAGGCATACGGCCGGTGTACAATGGTCATACCAAAACACCTATGGCTGCCTAACTTAAATGACTTAATAAGCCTTATATAAAATATTATATTACGGGATGTGAAGGAAATTTTTTTAGAACATTCTAAATATATTTGAGCGGGTGTAATAGCACTAGCGACTATTTCCATTTCTGTACACATTTACTGCTAATTTGCTACAAAACCTTATTAAAATTTTCATAAAAATTTCATAATATAAAACAGCAGCAAACAAAACTTTTTGCACAATAATTTGTTTCACGTTATGTTTACATGCAGTGAATAGAAACCTGAAAACAAAGTAATTAGACAGCCGTAAGGTTGTAGCTGTAATAACCACACCAAGAAATATATACATTACCTTTCCTTTTATGTTTTAGAACGATAAAATTCGACCAGTTTCAAATCCCCCCGGTGCCTCCATCGTCCACCAACTGCCAAATTATTCGCATCAACTATCATGTCAAGGTTGAGACTAATCCGAGCGGGCCTTCTACATCGCTCAGCACCACAGTGCCCATTGTGATTGGCAGTATACCGCTGGTCAAACAGGAACAACCAGGAGCAGAACAGTCTGGGCAACCGAGTGCGCCTCCTGCGCAGGGGATGCCCGAATCCTCACTGTATCCTGCATTGCGTTAGTGTCCTTTTAGTTTTAGGATCAATTCATACTTACAGCCGTATGTCCGTTCAGCCTGCAGAATGATGTCACTAGTAGCCTAGTGCAGTAGATCGGCCAGCGCATGTGACGTCATTATTTCGTCATTTTGTCGGCTAAACGGACCGACGGCGAAGTATGAATCGACTCTTAGGCTTATATAAGCATTTTAAAATGTTTGTACAAAAATGTTTGTTGCCCCGATGGATAACTGAAACAGCCGTATTATATCATTATACACAAACATAATTGTGTTATGTTTTTAACACGTTTACCTTAGAAAAGTAATGTTTCCTTTCGAAGACACACGTCCAAAATAATGGCAAGAGGAGTAAAAAGGTTGTAGGCCATAATGATATTCTGTAGACTACGGCAAAGTCCTTGTACTTTCCTTCGAGGTATCTCTAACCGCAATTTGTATATTTTAGATATTATTTGAGAGCAGGGACCTGGGCGTGACAAAATTCACAGTTTCTTTCTGTTTATAAACCAATCCAAAAATTGCTTGTATCGAATATGTACTAATTAATATAAAAAATTCTAGTTTTAGCACAGCTTAACAATACATTAATACTAATTTGTAAAAAATGCAGCTAAAAAATTTTTCAATTCCACTTTACCGAAGTATTTATTTCATTGTGCTTACTTCCGTAAAGATAAGTGTTAACCTATTGTGTAAAACTTTGACATTGTTTTAATTTTAGCTCCTCCTTCGTATGAAGAGAGCGTCTCCGGAGTTGTGAATATTCGTGATGACCGGGACAATGAGTACACCAAAGGAACCCTGGACTACGCACCAAAATATCCCGTTTACAGACGGTAGTGCGATAAAACGGCTATCGACTGGGACACAATTGCCACTGATTAAATTTACAGATCTGGCGAAAAACTGTGGTGACTTTAAAAGTGGTGCAGTGTTCTAAACACGAAGACAATTTGTTATATTGCACATGCACTGTAAATGACTCAAGTTTTTGCTTATTCGCTTTTTCGCTTGCCTTTTATGAATTATTTTACAACACCTTATTATCTAAACTTCAACATTTTTGTGGCGGAGGAACTATTGTGGTGACTGTTAATTGCTGCAGTGTTTTAAACACTAAAGCACTCTTTACACTTAAGCATTAAGTATTATTAATAAAATAAAAATAATTTTTATATGAGTTATCTAATATATATCATTATGGTATTTTCAAATATATTGTTGCTCCCTCTATGGAAGGTCCTATTAATTTGGTCCGTAGTTGTTGCGTTTTATAACAACTGCAGTACGCGCAGCGTCACTTATTTGTTGTGCGTATCAATTGAGCTTAGTGTCTGCTGCTTGATTTTTGCCTGATCAGTTTGTTGTTTTGTTGTTGTTCTTCTTCTGCATTGTTTTTTTCTTCTCAGAGCTAATGTGCTCAGATCAAGGCGTACCTTTTTAGCTAAATGGTTCAAACTTCAAAGTCGAGGGATTCTGCAGCATTGTTTTTGTCAAAGATTAGGATACAAAGTGGAGGCAAACAAGAACGTTGAATGTAGATCTTGAAATAAGCGCACCATGTATACATGTTTTCAGTTGTTGATAAAACTCCAATCTGAACTGATAGGTACACAACGGGGAAGAAGCCTTGGCCCTTTTGTGCGTTACTTGCTAAGCAGCATAGCCTCAAGTTTTGCTTATTCGCTCGTTGCTTACAGTTATCTGAATGAATTCTAAATACGTTATGTATGTCTAATAAAACTATGACGTGTTTGTGTTTGTGCCAAAAAAACCCAAAATAAAGTTCCTTACGCCTTATTGATTGCCTAATCGAATCCAACATAATATTTTGATTCATGCCTGTGCTTACAGACAAATGACTTTACATGCGGTACAAATCCGTGTTGCTGAATGATAACTTATGATTTTAGGACGCTTGAGTGTTAGCATTACGGCACCGTACACATACATTTTGAGGAGATATACTAAAACTTTGTCAATACTTGTCTTTTCTTTTTGTCTACTTGATCCTTTTAAGTAGTTCCAACAACTGTCCAAAATGGGTAGGTAAATGTCGCGTGTGAGCTTACACAGACACAAGATTTAACCCCCTTACCTAACCTAACCCGTTACCTATTCCAGCTATATCCGCTATATACACTAGTCGTATATATGTGCAGCTTAAAACACTCTCACCCCCTCTAGTTGCGCTGTACACGCTACCCCACATGAACATATACCCCTATACCCCTTTCCCACCGGCACTATAGCTGCTATTTCCGCTATTCGCGCTATATTAGTACAAACGGCACCTAGAAGAGCGTGCAGAAAAAAATATGCAAAAACAAACTGCTGGCATTTCAAGCAAAATTGTTACTGAGACCGTACCGAAAATATTACTATATTTGCGACAAATAAAGTGAAATTACACGTTGTGAAGCATAGGTGTCTTTATTTTGCAATACGATTAAAAAATTGGCCACTATGCCACCTAAACTTTTTTAGGTGCTCTTCCGTTTTCACAAATGAGGGTAACCACAGCGAACATATTTCATAGCAAATACAGAGTTCACTTTGCTTAAAAGTTAAAGAGTAAAACGGTGTCTTTTTCATTCCATTGATTTTTTGCTTTAATCTAATCTAATCTAACTATGCTACTATTTTTAACAGTCATTTCAAGCTGTAGCACCTTTTAGCTATGGATATGATAATACTGTTAAAGCAATTATGCAAACACTAAGCAGAATTGTTCCGGCTGAAATTCCAACAAGCCAGTTTACGGTTGTGATGTGCAAACATCTTCAACAATATATTCGCTCACAAGCTTATGTAACATATTCTGTTATCGCGGTACTTCAGCCTGCATGTGCATCTAAACACACAAAGCGTCATATTCCTTCATTCATACATAATTTATGCCTATTTGTAAGCATGCATCCAAAATTTTTCTACAAGTATGTACATGTGTACCATCAGAAACCAATGTTCTGAAATTATTTTTCTGTTCAAGGTGGTAGTGTCGTCAAAGCAGTTTTGCTCATAGGTTGCAAAAAAAGTTTTTGTTTGAATTGTCTTCAAGATCAAGATTTCTTCTTAAAGTGTCTGTTTTAGTTCTCCATCTATGTGAAGGGAAACTAGCACGAACTTATCTGTAGTTATTTTGTTTTATCTAGAGCATATGTGCTTTTAGTCTGTACTCCAAAAAAAAGTTTTATAATTGTGACGAAATTATCGAATGTGAATAGGTTTTCAAAACGTCATTTTTCCGACTTTGCGACTTCAGTGCTAACTGTATGCTGCATCAATTTTGCTGAAACTTAACGAAATTATTTGCCTTGAAACATATTTTTAGAATATATATAGAACAATGACTTATCTTTCACTGAAAAAGTTTTATAGTCGCGCAAAATCGACTGCTTTCGCGACACTACCCCCTTAAGTTCTCTATTTAAAGTTCAAGATCAAGATTTCTCCTTGTGTCTGTTTTAGTTCTCCATCTATGTGAAGGGAAACTAGCACGAACTTATCTGTAGTTATTTTGTTTTATTCCAAAAAATGTTCTCCACTTGAGTTATTTAAATTTTTCACTTAACGATCTGTCACCGCAGTGATGAATACCCAATCACGGGTAGATGTTGCGTGTCAGCGTACACAGAACACAGAATTTTACCCCACCACCCACCCCTAAGCGCTATTTGCGCTAATATTGTTTCCAAAAAAAAGCTTATATCAACGGGGTAACCTAAAACCTTAATAGGACTTAATGATTTTTCAGTTAACCAGAATAGGCATGTCAGGGTCAGGCTACTTGACGAGAGTAACTCTTTACAATAAAGTGTTAAAATATATATATCATTTCACCATGACCTAAAATGTTGCTTTTAAACTCAAAACTGGTTCATTTTTAGCCGCAATATAAAGCTAAGTGATGTCACGTCACGTGTTTAGACGAACCAGACCCACTAGACTTGTAATAATAGAATAATAATTTTAGAATAATAATCCTTACTAGTTTTTATTGGTTTCTAAGAATGGTGTCTATAAGGTGAACAGGCTATGTACCTATAAGTTATTTAATTAGACAATTCACTAAAATTTTTCTGCATCACTTTTTCTGAATCCTAGCTGGTGTTTGATCGATGGTTGCTTACTCGTCGATGCCTATAAATTTAAGTTTATTTGTTTTTTAGATAAGTTTGTGACATCATGGGAAAATTAAACGCTCTCTTTATTCAGCTTAATAATCCTCACAGCGTTTACCATTCTGGTCAGTGGGTTGCAGGCACTGTGACAGTTGATTTGTGTCAACCAATGAAAATGCGAAATGTACGCGTTTTGGTTCACGGTCGGGCTTACACTCATTGGACGGAAACCGTATCAAGGGGCAGTGGATCTAACAGGCATACTAAAAGAAAAAGTTTTTCAGCTGAAGAGTGTTATATCCATCAAGATGTCGTGCTCTGGGAAAACCCATTGGTGCCAGCGGCGATGATCCTACGTTGCCAGAAGGAAAACACGTGTTTTCATTCCAGACCCAGTTGCCACCAAACTGTGCTACTTCATTTGAAGGCCAGTACGGCCATATAAGATATTATGTAAAGGCTACGATTGATAGACCGTGGCGCTTCGATCATACCTGCAAAGCTGTTTTCACAGTCATCAATCTTTATGATCTGAACCTGGACCCTAATGTGAGGCAACCAATGGAACTGCATGACGGAAAAACCCTCGGATGCTGTTGTTGTGCTGCAGGGCAAATAAGGTATCTCCAGTTGCTCTTTACTTAAGGACACATTAATAGATTTTCTTGGTGCTGGCTGATCTAGATCTAAAGAAAAATTTTTCATAATTGTGTATTTTAAGATAAGTTCACAGGTTCACTTTCAATAGGTTGTGTAAGAATAAGCACTTTATGTATATAATATAAAAATGTTTTCAATCTGAATAACAGAATAGAAACTATGAAATTACCTATACAGTGTTACTATTTAGTTGAGCAGGTCTGGCACAGACCTTATATGCTCCACCAGACTGAAATCGGGCATAGTAAGTAACTAAATAGTAAGTAACCCACATGCATGTGCAAAATTGTATGATCCGCATTTATACGTGGTTCCAAACCCGAAATCGATGGCAAAATGTGAAAAATGGCTGTTTTTTGCAATTAAAAACTGAGGCGACTTAAGGTGGCGCTCAGGGGAACCGACTTTAGCGTTTAGTTTTTTTCAGCGACATTTTTGACCATAATGTCTTGAAGGAAAGTTGTTCAGAATGGAAAGAGCTTTGATTTGAAGTGCATACTGTGATAAAAAAATTTTTTATATTTTTTGGACAATTTTGTAGCCGTAGCATAAAAAATTTTGTTTCAATATAAAATGATTACTTGTATCACTAAAATATGCGGTTTCTTAACTTTAAATTGATGTATTAAACATACGAATACGTTAAAGCTTTGCTGAGTTATTTAGCCGCGAAAATAGCAAATCAAAAATGAAAAACCTAAAAAGCTGATAAATCGTCGAAAATGTCAAATTTTTGACTTAATTTCTTAAAAAATCGAGTATGGCTCTTGGTAACTTTTTCAACGGAAATATGCAGTCCTAGGAAAGGTCTAATTTTTGAAAAAGTGAAACGTGTGGGTAAACATGACATTTTTGCGTAGCGAAATCGACTACTTTTTTTGGACCTGGGTCTCAGCTGCCGATAGCGATCGAGTTGAAAATTTGCACAATGAAAGATAGGATATAAATGCAGACGTAAAAGTTTTTCAATTTTCAAATTTTGGCTCGCAGTACTATTTGTAGTCGCTCGAACACAACTGATTTTTGAAAAATAGATTTTTTGCAAAATCAAAAATACGAATCAAAAATCGAAGATCAATCACGTCTAGATTTTTGAAAGATCTTTGTATTGATCCCAAGATCGTCAACATCGGTTGAAGTTTCGATGAGCTAGGTCAAAAACAATATTAGTGTGAATAGGAAATTCCACATGGTCCTAAAATTTGACACATTCACATTGACGTGCAGAATTGTAATGTAAATAGATTTTTTGATGTCTCTTTGATGTACTATTAAAGTGGTATTACTATTTATTGCATGAGCTGAGCACCGAACATGAGTTTTGTTGCTAAGCGCTACCTTAAGTTTGGCGTCACTGCACATGTCATCTACAAAAAATTTAAAAATAGATTATGGAGGTTCAGATAGGACATTAGGCCATCGAATCGTGTAAAAACCAATCAAATCATTGCAGTTAGGTATATATTAAGAAAAACTTTCAGATAGAGGAGTGGAACGCTTAGGGCCCATCCTAAAAAATATCTGTAATGCTGTGCCTATGATCTACTCTTAAAACTGAATTTTGTAAAATTTGACAATAGCATTGGTTGCAGGTCTTGTACATCTGCGATGCAGCTTCACCGGGTTATGTGTGTGCAGATTAGAAGCAATTTATTATTTTTAGTTACACAAATAACAAGTGTACCTAGCTCCCCCCTAAATTAAAATCACTGATACTATTTTTGATTGGTTTGTTGCTTTAGTCATGACGTCGTTCTTCCTCAACGGGGATTTGCTCCGGGCGAAATTCTGGACTTATCCGTCGGTGTTGACAATTCAAGCAGGCGACAAGTGACAATGGTTTCTGCCAAACTTTTCCAAAATGTCATTTTCACTGCTTATCATTGTGGCAGAGCAAAAACTCGCCATCGTTCTGAATGCATTGGAGACATTGTACTTCCAGAGAAAATTCCCGAGGGTCATTCAAGGTGAGATTTTATGTAAAAACCAAAGTACAATGAAATGATTTTATAGTGAAAACAGTTAGGTAAATCATACAGTCTTGGTTCAAATTTTAAAATAAATTAAATGGATCTGATTAAAATTTGTTTTATCAATTACTCATGACATTAATTATGAATTCATCCAAATTTTTCCAAAGCGAATGTTCAAAACATCTCCCGCCTTTGTGAAAATTTTGTTAATGTCCCTAACCAACCTCGTTGAAATTAGTCATCGAATAGGTAATAAGTCACCGATGTATTTGATGTTTCAGAACGATCAGATTTGAGCAGTTCCGAATCCCCCCGGTGCCTCCATCGTCCACCAACTGCCAAATTATTCGCATTACTTATTACATCAAGGTTTCAACGTCTCCGAGCGGGCTTTCTACATTGCTCAGCACCACAGTGCCCATTGTGATTGGCAGTATACCTCTGGTCAACCAGTGGCAACCCCAGAATGTGCCTCACCCTGGCGCTCCACAACCAGCGCTGCCAGCGAGACCAATAACTTTGGGCCACCAGGCGTCGAGGCGCACCCAGCTCAACCCAGTGCTCCTCCTCCGCCGGGGATGCCAGAACCGCCACCATACCCAGAATTACGTAAAATTCTCATAATTTTTGGCTAAAATAAGTTTTGCTAATCTTATAAGAGCAAACTTTATCACCACGAGTAGTCTTATAATCAATAACGTGTTCATACTTGTGACAAACATTAAAATAATAACAAAGCAAGTTACATGCACATACATAACTCCTAAAAAGGCATGCTCCATCTTTTTACGTTTCAATTTCGAATCTCAATCAACAAATAATTTAATTTAACCACACTGGGATTACTTTTTGTCTGTCCCATGCAACGTAACGAAGTAAACTTAAAATAACTGATTACCTATAAATTAAGTTATAAGATACTGACTACTGAGTGCTATCAGCTAAAGTACTGCTTAATTTTTTCAGCTAATTAATGAATGGTTTCTGAACTCGAACTAAATCTTAATCTTTAAGCGATCCTTCAACCCTTTGCATTTCAGTTACAAATTTTACTCCCTTTGAATGGTACATACAAAATACAATGTGTAGTTAAAATGGCTCCAAATCGACAGGCTAATACGTAATTTTTACTGACCAAAATTTAAATTTTATAGCTCTTGCTTGCCTTTTTGCAAAACTTAATAAAATAGTAAGTTACATACATATTTTAGCTCCGCCTTCGTATGAAGAAAGTATCTCCGGAATGGTGAATATTCGTGATGACCGGGACAATGAGTACACCAAAGGAACCCTGGACTACGCACCAAAATATCCCGTTTACAGACGGTAGTGCGACAGAATGGCTATCGAGAGGAGAACTGACGGTCACAAGGCTCAACAATATATTTTATCAAACTGCAATGACTTATCACTCAAGTTGTGCCCTTATTCTACACGCATTGTTTCTAAATTCTGCATGGATATACAGTAAAACACCGATGTGTAAAAGAATTCCATCCGACCCCCATTTGTCGGGTTTTTCATTCCTCTGTCCTATTTGTTAAACTAGCAAGCGAACACCCACTGAGCGTAACAGGAAAGACGGATGCGAAACCCTACAAAACCAACAAAGGCTGAGGGAGGTGTCGCCTACGTAACCCTTTAATGCCATGAGATTTTCTCTTGGCAGCCGGACTCTGACACTTCTGGTTATTTGGCCATTGCTCGAGTTACGTTCGCCGCAAAAAATATATAGATATACAGTAAAACACCGATGTCTTAAAAAATGCTTGACTTCACGGAAGATTATAAACTAAAAAAACTAGGTGGAACAACAAATAATAACAAACTCGGCCTGCGTTCATTCATCATTGTGCATAAAATTACTGGTTGAAAATTCATTGATCAGAAAGTCACTGTGAAGGCTAGGCAAGGGGATAGGAAGAACGACGTCCCCCAAGCAGACAGACACCTACCGTTCCTGCTTGGGCCATTCATTAGTAGCCTTACACTGTAGTTTTGTCTTCTGTAGTTTCTCGGTCTCCTTTCGAAGGGTGGAGCGCCCGCGTATTGCACAGTTTCAAAGTGTTGCACAGTTTCTATTGCATAACAAACGCCATATACAATGTTTTTGTATTTCTGTTATAAAATTTTATCCTATTGGAAATTATGCAGGTCAAAATATTACCCAAGTTAAGCAAATGTTGATGTTATTTACATACATCAACTGAAAGCTAATTCAGTTTTAAACAACTTTTGTACTCGAGTCAACCCACAAAAACGTGACTGGAAAATTTTGTCGCCAAAATTCGGTTATTTTGAGCGCCACCATGAGCCTTTTAGGTGCTTTTCCGCTAGCGGTTTTCACCAAGAAATGAGACTAACCAAGCAAGCAGAGTTCATAGCAAATCCAGAGTTCACTTTGCTTAAAGGTTAGAGTAAAGCGCTATCTGTTCACATTTCAATTTTTTTGCGTTAATTATAATTTGCTACCATTTTTTTACATAGCTGTTTCAATCTTTAGCATACTGCATACTACGACTGCTGTACTACAACAGCGGCTACTACGACTGCTGCACCTGCTAATGTTGGTATTACGACTGCTCCGACGACGCTGCTCTGCTACCACGCAGTCAAATAAGTGACAACAACGATACCACTTCAAACGTGCAAATTTCTGGTATCATCCAAGCTCCAAGTTAGAAGCAACTGCAATAGAGGCTCGCGAGCTTGCTTTTGTCCAGCTTGCTGGACAAACTTCGGCCTGGCGTACGGCGCACGAACAGCGTGTGGCTCAAAGAACTGCAGCTGCAATAGGTTCGGAACAGAATCAAGACAGCTTGGGCCAATTCAAAAAAATCTAGGGGTAGAAAAGATAGTAATCTTTTTCCCGACTGTGTGCTTGTTGCTTGGCCGCTTTCGCACAAAATCTGATAAAATATGCTTATGCAGTCATTTGTCACTAAATGCATATTAATTATACAAATAGAATGGATAAGATTAGTTTTGTTAAAGCAATAATGCACAGTATGGGTTATGGCACTGGTTGACGTGCTATAAGTGACTTATACGCATGTTTATGTGAAACTCCGAGTGAAGGAGCACGAGTGACGAGTGCGCGAAGCGCACGAGTGCACCTGCACAAGGGTTTCACACATGCGTATGGCCGGGTTCACACTGGCACTTGCACAAGCACTTTAAAATTAAATCTTTAAATTCGCAATCTTTTAATTCGAATTGCATTTCAGCATTATTTTTCCCTTTTTTCTAGTTTATTTTCCTTCTTCCGTAAATTAGTACAAGAAAGTTTCAAAACTTTAGCCCAAAATTTCAGAACAAAACCTAAACTTCTGAACAGAAAAGACGTTACATTGGCGGGCTTCAATTTGATTGGTTGGGCTTGTGCTTGTGCAATTTCCAGTGTGAACGTCTACGCGTTGTGCTTGTGCCTGTGCTTGTGCTTGTGCTTGTGCTTGTGCAAGTGCCAGTGTGAATCCGGCCTATCAATTAGACTTTGCACAACCTCCAGTGATATAAGTGACGTGTAAACCGATTTCTGGCTGTGCACTGTGCAGTATAGCGTGCAGTATAAGTAGACTACACGCTCCTGAGACTGGTTATGGCACTTTATTGTAACACTGAATAAAGTTACAAGCAGAATTTATTGTTCCAGCTGAAACTCTAATGAGCCAGCTTACAGACGTGGTGTGCGAACATGACGCTCTTCAATATATATTTCTTCACTAGCTTATGTAACATTAGGTATTCTGTTTAATCAAGGTACTTTAGCCTGCATGTGCATATATACACACAACGCGTCATATACTTTTATTCATTTGTTATTCATTCCTACTATTTAAAATCATGCATTTTTTACAAATCCACATACCTTACCATCAAGACCCAATGTTTTAAAAATATTTTTAAAGTTCTCTATTTGAAGTTCAAGATCAAGATTTCTGCGTAAAGTCTCTGTTTCTTATTTCTCTATCTATGTAAAGAGAAAGGAGCATGAACTGACATTATTTTGTTTCAGCCCAAAAATGTTCTCCACTAGAGTTATTTAAATTTTTCACTTCACTATTTGTTTCCGCACGTGATGAATACCCTAATATCTCTGATTAAAATGCCAATTTTGTTAAAATTTTTACTAGTTTTTATTAGAAAAAATGGTATAGTTATGAAATTAATTCATTTTTTCAACGTTCAGCGTTTTTCTGCATCAGTTTTTCTGAATCTAAATCCAGCTGCTGTTTGACCGATGGTTCCTTTACTTGTCGCTGCCTACTGTTAAGTTTATTTATGTAGTTTTATGTAAGTCTGCGACATCATGGGAAAATTGAACGCTCTCTTCATTCAGCTCAATAATCCTCAGGCCGTTTACCATTCTGGTCAGTGGGTTGCGGGCACTGTGACGGTTGATTTGTGTCAGCCAATGAAAATGCGCAATGTACGCGTTTTGGTTCACGGTTCGGCTTACACACGATGGTCTGAATCAAGTGGATCCGACAGAGATAGTTATTCAGCTGAAGAGTGTTATATCCATCAAGATGTCGTGCTCTGGGGGAAACCCATTGGTGCTGACGGAGACGATCCAACGTTGCCAGAAGGAAAACACGTGTTTTCATTCCAGACCCAGTTGCCACCAAACTGTGCTACTTCATTTGAAGGCCAGTACGGCCATATAAGATATTATGTAAAGGCTACGATTGATAGACCGTGGCGCTTCGATCATACCTGCAAAGCTGCATTCACAGTCAACAATCTGTATGATTTGAACCTGGACCCTACCTTGCGGGAACCATTGGAACTGCACGACGAAAAGACTCTCGGATGTCTTTGGTGTACTGCAGGTCAAATAAGGTATTACAGATGCTATTTACCTAAGGATACTTACATACTTAAATCTTGGTGCTGATCTAGATCTACCTACTGATTTTTACTTATGAATAAATACTTCAAAATAAAATGGCCCTGAAATGCAGATAAATTGTCGTTGATAAAGTTTCTGTTTTACGTAATGAAAAAGTTCGAGTTCCTTTTGTATCGGAATAACATGTGTAGTTTCGGGCTCAAAAATGGCAATTTAACGGTAGGACCAAGCAAAGAGTTTGAAAAGCGATAATAGACATATTGTTACAGGTAGTTATGTAGTTTGAATTGTTTTCAAAGAAACACATTATGCACAAAAATGAGATTACAAAACTACAATGCAGGTAAAGATATGTAAGTAAGGTGTGCCATTTTACCTACGTTACAGTCGGTTTCAAATGAAAATGGCTTCTAGGCGTCGGGATTAGTGGTCAAACCGGACGCGTCGGATGATGTCATCCGATGCAGCAGGTTATATCATCCGACGCCCTCGGTTATGCAATGTGACGCCTAGAGTTTTGCCGACCAGTTATTAATTAGCTGTCAAAGTTCAAGCCTAAAGTTTTGAATAGGGGTGGGTGCTTCAGCGCAAATTATGACTATTAACTAATTTTGTTCTTTTAGTTGCAAAATCAGTGTAAGGCGACTCGTTGCCGCTCCAACGAATGGCCCAAGCGGGAACGGTAGGTCGCAGCTTCAGGGGAGAGTCATCCCTCGCCCTAGTTTTAACCAATTTAACCAAACCGCCAGCGGGGCTTCCAGGTATGATGAGTGGGGTCTTCCGTACGGGTCGGGGTTGCCGGACGCCGACGGGAAAGGGGCTTGCCTAAACTACGGGGCAAGGCGCAGTAGGCGCAGCTCACAAAAAAATACCGCCTGCTACAGCCTGAAAAAGCCTCCCGAAAATGCGGGGGTAGCGAGCAGCGGTCTGGCAGATACGGAGCACACGGAACGCAGATAAGGCAGGGCCCCCTTGGCCGATACTGCCTTTAGGCTCACAGTTAGACACGAGTACGGCAGCGCTTTTAAGCCGAAACTGTCCAAAAATTAACGCGCACGAACTGGCAAATTTAGTAAGTTTTAATGAAGATAACACACCAGATAAACTGGGCCAAGTGAAATATACAGCCGCACAGGGCTAACGCACACCAACACCCTGACTATTAATTCTCGTAGCTACTTTACAGCAAAGCCAGACTGAGCGTACACACACAGATGAAATGACATGTACGTATATAACGTTTAAATAGTTTGAGCGTGTATTCATAAATGTGAAATATTAAAAGGTAAGTGAAGTGTGAATAGGGAGTAAGGGAAGTTCTCCCAGGTGGAGCTTTACAGATCTTCCCCTACTCACTAATTGTGCTCCTGCACAATTAGGCAAGAAGCGAAAAAACCGTAAGCCGACACAGGTGAAGATAGGGTAACATAGGGCGAATTTTGAGAAGATTTAGGAAGAATTTTATCCAAGGGACGGCTCGTCCCCTCCTCACTTATGAATTTGCCCACACAATTTATACCCAAAAATTTACCAATACATAAATATATTACTACAAAATACACAAAATAAACACACAAAATCACTGACGAATTACTGAGTTATTGATGAGGTTGATTCGTTGATTCCAAAATAAGTGAGGTAAGTTGAATAAATTAGGCGAATGTTCAAGGCGTTTATTAGTATACAGTATCACGAGCATGACGAGAAAAGTTCAAAATAAGGCAAGTACAGTTCGAGTAAATGGCACAAGGGCAGAATACGGTTAGTATACAGTCTATACAAAGCTCACAGTTCCAAAGTTCTCAGATCACAATAATCTTCAGGCAATAGGCAGAATCTCGGTGTACTGGGGTGTCGCCATAGGCGCCGCAACGAAAGGCAGGGGATAAACAGTTCGCAATTTAGCAATATCACGCATAGTTCACCGTTCGAAAATTTAGCAAAAGCGCCAAGGTAAATGTAACGATTGTAGGGTGCGGCAGCAGAGGTTGAAGGCTGCAGTTGAGCGCTGAGGATACGATCGTCGCTCCAACATTGGGTGGCCTCCAGTTGGGCGTGCCACGTCTGGCAGGCGTTCAATTGTGCCTCATTGGCTCTCGCTCATCAATGCACTGCACCATAGGCTGTTGTGGCATGGGCGTAGGCACATATTACGCAGACAGTATATATACTACAAAAATTACAAATACACCAGTTCAATACCACAAATTATGACACACAAATAAAGCAATAACAAGTTAAAGCGTTCACAGGGCAAAACAAAACAAATTACTACAAATTATAACAATACCAGTATCGCAAGTAAGGCATATAATAAAGCAAAAATTAAGCGAGATAACAAGACAGACCTTTACACAGCCAGTTACATGCGGAATGAGAAAAAATAAAAATAGTTTTGGTTTTTGTGATTATGATATGTTTTTGTATTTTAGATTTTATGCCTTTTTTTGAAAAAGAAGAGAAATATGAAAAATAAAGAGATTGCAAGAATGACAACAATATTCCCGAACATTATACATTGCATAACAGTAATACAAAAATAAAAATTTTACTTACATGTTGATTTTCATTGTCTCTTTGGTAGAGTTAATTAGCATAGTTAGCGTCTTTTCGCGTAATTGGTGACAGTTCGCTGGCTACGGCCTAGCAACTGGGCGGCCTGCGCTCGCGCACGAGTCGAACGAGTAGAGCGGGTGGAGCGAGTGACAATCGCGTCGGTCACCTGACGTTGCTGCTCCACGGGTATGTCGCGATAGGGGACGTAGGCGGGTGCCGTGTTGACGATAGGACCTGTGACCCGTGGTAGATTAGGGTCGTTTGCCTGTGGGCGTTCCAGGCGTGCAGGGTCAGCGTGAGAGGGAGCGGCTGGCTGGACGGATGCCGCCAGACCTTCCGGTCGTACAGTGGGCGTGTCCATCCGTGGTGGCCACTGTTTGTGCTCCTCAACCTCCACGTCGGATAGTTGTTCGATGACCGACTGAGGTAGCAAGGCGGGTTCCACCTCCATAGGTCGCTCCTTTCCTTGTTGTTGTTGTTGGGGCGCCTATTTCGACGGTTTTGGGTCTTGTCCCGCTGGACGTCGGTCGTCTCGCGTGTCAGGAGGATCCCGCTGTGTCGGGCTTCGAATCGGGCTTCGTCGGCGGGTCCCTCGTCCGACACTACGGTGTTCACGACGATCAGTTTCCGATTGAGGTGTTCGTTCCGAGCATTCCCGTCCTATAGACCTATCGCTCCGACCGCGCGGTGGCTCATGCCCTCGCCTGGCTCGGTGCCCCTAGGATCCACAAGGGGTCGGGCTGACTCGTCGGTGGCGTTGTGCCTGCGGGTCTCGGTAATCCCGCTCCGGCTCACGTCTGAATTCCACTTTCCCAGATTTAGACACTCGAGGTTGCGATTTAGCGTAACTCTCATTCCTAGTACCTCTCCTAGAATTGGCTTGTAGAGGTAGGTTCTTGAGGAACACGGAAGAACACTACTCGTTCCTCTTCTCGGGTTCGACCTTCCCTGTCTTCCTCTTCCTGCATCCAGTGTCTCTTGTCCTCCTTTTCTCTACGTCGTCGTCGCTCTCAAGAGTCCTCACGTTCACGATGTTGATGAGCGTCCGGTCGTCTTTGAGGACCTCCATCGTTGCCTCTTTGGCCACATTCCGGTCTCTCAGTCAACGCCTTTCACTTTTGTAGTGACACTCGTCGTGTTTGCGACAGGAATCTTCATCCTCTCGTCGGGTTTCGTACGATCGCGGATGTGATTCGTGACGTCCTCTGTAATGGCTGCTTTCGCGCTCAGAGTGGCGAGCATGCGCTGGAGAGTGACGCTCGGTGCTTTGTTCCTTTCCTCGGTCGTGGTCTCGCCGAGGTGGCAATCTGGACCTTAAGTCTCCCTTTTCTCGTCTGGGTGGGATTAATTTCCTTAGATCTCGCCGGGGTCTACTGGTTGATGGTCTATCCCGATCGTCCCTTTCTCCGGACGATATCCAGAGGGTCTGTAGTCCTGTTCGGTCTTCTTTTCTGGGTGGTGGGTCTACGTGACGTCGTTTTGGTGGGAGAGAAGGTATATGGGGGACCTCCACAGATCGAGCCAATTCACCTTCTTCCTTCTTAGTAAGTCTTAGTCCGAGTAAGGGAGAGTCTCCCAGGTGAAGCCTTACATCAGAGTTTAGTAGTTCAAATTACCTTCAAGTTCAAGTAAACACCTGTCAAACAGCACATAAAAATAAACTATAAAAAATTTGCACAACTCGCTGAGTAGTCACCCTCCTAAAAATCTTCAGCAAGCTTTCCAATTTCTAACTCTATGATGAAATCCGACGCCCAGACAGTTCCATCGGATGATGTCATCCGACGGTCTCGGTGATGAAATGGAATTGGGCAAATCCTTTTTCATTTAAAAGCGACTGGCCGACCGAATTTGAAAATGGCCTCAGGTGAAATTTCGAAAAACTGAGAGACATGCCTGGGAATTTTGACCTTCTGTATTGTGCCGAAACTTTGTGCTCAAGCTTAGTTTGTAACTTGAGTTCTGTGTGCGCAAAGTTTACATAAAAATCACAAAAACCCCGAAAACGCAACTACAACTTTAAGTTGGAATAAAAAATGAGCTCGCAACAAGTTTGTTGTCAAATATGACAATCTACTGTTAGACTTGTACTATGTTTCTTTTGCAGCAAACGGTTGCTTGTTTACTTCTGCTATGCAGCTTCACCGGGTCACGTGTGTGCAAATTTGAAGCAACCCTACAATTTCGAGTTACACAAGTAGCCTACCGTTAAGTGAATTCACTTTCACTGATCTTATTTTCACTTTATTGTCACTGATTTTATTTTTATTATTTATACAAGTCTAGTGCGTCCAGCTCAGACTAGTTCAACTATGTCTTATATATCTTAGTTAAGTTTATTATGTTACGTTATTTGAAAAATGAGCAAAAAATTTTGATATTCAAAATTTCTAAATTCAATTGTTTTGGGATTTGATCACCCATGGGGTGATCTGTACAATTTAAGAAAACTTTTCAGGGGCCATAACCTTTGATGAGGTAGTAGAACAATAATAATTTTAACGTCATTTGAGAGGAAATTGATAGAACTTTCAAATGATGGGTCATATGACAAGGTGACGTTACGTTAAATGTATATACATCTAAATATAGAAAGTAAAATTTGGACTTATTTTGAAAAATTTGACTTATTTTGCGCCGTCATGTGAAATGTCATTTGAAAGGGCTAAAAATTGTTTTTACAATGACCTAATTTTTATCTTTCTACGATCTTCATAGCCTAAATTGTGGCCATTTTTGTGGTTTACCTACAAAAATAACTAATAACTAAAAATGGCCTGTCGCGGAGGATTCTGCGGAGGAAACAAACTTTATTTTACGCCCTTTTAAACTCAAAGTCACAGCATAGCAGTGTAGTATGAAGCATTAACGCTTTTTTAGACATCTATATGAAACAGATGCTAAGTACCGCGTTTTCAGTGACAACGTTTAAACGTTGCTCGTAGCAACAGACAAATAACTCCATTGTTATAC
>JASANF010015567.1:0-35644 GCA_030248245.1 Trissonchulus sp. WLG1_4 | reverse complement strand
ATATTCAGACCGTCATAATCTGCCTAAACATTAACATAAAAACATAAAATTGACGCCTTTCAACTCAGAACAGTGGGCGCTTTCAAACGATACCTCACGTGACGTATGCCGTTCACGTTGAAACGTTTAAATTTCTAATTCTTAACATTATGGCGCAAGCTTAACGTCAAGGTAAAGGCCATGTCGCCCATCGTTTGAAAGCTCTAACAATTTCCCTCTCAAATGACGTTAAAATTATTATTACTCCCACTACCGTATCAAAAGTTATCGCTTACGAAAAATTTCATAAAAGGGGCTGATTTTCTACTAGATCACACAAGTGATAACCAAATCCCAAAACAATTAAATTTACGCAAAAATTTAAAATTTTTCTGCTTTTTTTTTAAATTAAATGTAACATCAAATAGACTTAACTTAGACATATGCGACATGATAGAACTAATCAATCTAAGACGCACCAGACTTGTTACAATATATTTACAATATGTTTACAATATATTTACAATATATTTACAATATATTTACCTTACTATTCTATATGAACTTTCTTGCTAAAAAATAATTACGATAATAACTCAGGAACGGCTTACAACTGGAAACTTCGTATTTTTTTCCATTAGATAGCCGACAACGTGACCAAAAGGTTTTCTATTCAAAGTTAGTCAGTAAAAAAAACCGTTTAACCGTTAAACCGGTTGGAAAAATTAAAAAATTTCGCACTCAACTTTTTTGTGATCGGATCACCTACTGTAATCATCAGCTGATAAAATAATGCTGGGATATTTGTATGTCAAAATTTTTCGAACAACTGTATACAGCACAGCAGGTTAAGCAGGTAAGCTCTTTTATGCATTATGAATTACTGGCGCAGTGGCGTTTCGTGATAATTGTTTCTGAGTTGCGATGGCTCTAGCACACGGTTTTGCATTAACACACGGTTTTGCATTAACACACGGTTTTTCTATTGACTTACACACGGTTTTGCATTAACACCACGGTTTTGCATTAACAGACGGTTTTGCATTAACACCAGGTTTTGCATTGGTGCCACTTCGGTATAATTGTAGCAATATAACTTCAGTTGTGGCAAATATTTAGCCTACATTTACGTCTAGAGTATCTATACAAAATTTCGTCCTTTATATCGTTTATATCATGATAACGTTTATGAAAAATTTTATTTAGAAATGAAAATTGCTGAAATAGGTCACGTAATGCAGGTGACGACTAAAGTTCAGGGAACCGTGATTTGGTCTAAAGAGTTCTCCAAAAATAGCTGGAAGATAAAGAATGCATAGTGATTGAAGATTCAGACTGGGACTCTTAGAGTGCAACTACAAGAGGCCACAGTAAATCTCCAGTTAACGATTGGCGAACACATAAGTTTACATGAGCCTGACATTATCAAGGCCACCAAATTTGCCGAGTACATTGCGCATGACTATGAACTGGTAGTAAGTAAAATTTGTACATACCAGTTAAAATATTTTACATTAAAATGGTTATGATCAAATAGTCAACTAAAACCATAAGTCAATTTTTTAGTTAAGATCACGCTGCATGAGCCGTAATGTTTTGTAGGGCAGTTAAATAAGTAGACCAAAAGTGTGTCCTAAACGATTAATAAGGTAATAACAATTTCAAACAGTTTTTATAGAAACTTTTTGCCTTACCATTTAATAGGTCAATACCTTACTATACTATATAAACTTTCTTGCTAAAAAATAATTACGATAATAACTCAGGATCGGCTCAACCCAGAAACGTCATTTTTACGTTATCATATAGCCGACAGCGTGGCCAAAAATTTTTTTATTCAAAGTCAGTTCGTAAAGTAAACCGTTTAACCGCTAAACCGGTTTGAAAAAAATAAAAAATTTTCATACTGACATTTTTGGGCTCGAACATCTACTACGATGAATTTAAGATGACACTATAGGGTCATGTAATTCTAAAATATTCAGACCGTCATAACTTGCCTCAACGTTAACGTTAAGATATAAAATAGACGCCTTTCAACTCAGAAGAGCAGGCGCTTTTGAATGATACCTTACTTGACGTATAATATTCACGTTTAAACGTTTAAATTTCCAATTTTAAATTATGACGCAAGCTTAACGTCAAGTTAAAGGCCATGTGACCCATCATCTGAAAGCTCTAACAATTTCCTCTCAAATGACGTTAAAATTATTATTCTCCCACTTCCGTACGAAAAGTTGTGGCCCCCGAAAAATTTCATAAAAGGGGCTGATTGTACTACAGATCACACCATGGGAGATCAAATCCCAAAACAATTGAATTTAGGCAAAAATTTAAAATTTTTCTGCTTATTTTTTTAAGTAATGTAACATAAATAGACTTAACTTAGATATATACGACATGGTCGAACTTGTCTAAACTAGACGCACTAGACTTGCTATAATATATAAACTTTCTTGCTAAAAATAATTACGATAATAACTCAGGATCGGCTCAAAGCAGAAACGTCATTTTTACGTTATCAGATAGACGACAGCGTGGCCAAAATTTTTCTATTCAAAGTCAGTTTGTAAAAGAAACCGTTAAACCGCTAAACCGGTTTGAAAAAAATAAAAAATTTCCATACTGACATTTTTGGGCTCGAACATCTACTACGATCAATGTAACATGATACTAAAGTGTCATGTAATTCGCAAATATTCAGACCGTCATAGCTTGCCTCAACGTAAACGTAAAGACATAAAATTGACGCCTTCCAACTCAAAACAGCAGGCGCTTTTGAATGATACCTTACTTGACGTATACCATTCACGTTTAAACGTTTAAATTTCCAATTCTAAATTATGGCGCAAGCTTAACGTCAAGTTAAAGGCCATGTCACCCATCATTTGAAAGCTAAAATTTTTCTGCTTATTTTTTCTAATTAATGTAACATAAATAGACTTAACTTAGATATATGCGACATGATCGAACTAGTCTAAATTAAACGCACTAGACTTGTTCTTGCCGTAAGCAGATCATGTGACCCCTCATTTTGAAGCGCATTGTCTCACCGATCGAATGGTGAAATTCCCAAGTGGCTGCGACCCCCATAACAAAAGTTATGAGGATTTTAAGGTTTCCGCACTATAGAACACTTTTGTCATAATTAAATCGTAATTACTAAATTACGAAATGTGTTCTTTTTCCTCATGTCCTTTAAGGCGCCATAACTGGCCTTTAAAAACTCGGACAGACTAACGAACAGCATCATTGGATTGTTGGCGAGCAGGGCTTTCAAAAGAGGGGTCACATGACTACATAGCGTTTCAGGTTACCCCGAAATATAAATCTCGGGGTATGCTCACGTGACAAGGTCATGTGACCACTCATTTGAAAGCGCTCCTTAAATCAAGACGATTGATGTAAGTGTCATGTTTGTACGTCATTCCTATCGTCCGCTAAACGTCTTTTAAATTTGACCCTTCGTGACTAACTATAATCAGCCCATGTTAGATCAAATCTCTTTACATGTAAACTTTAACTGATTTTTTTTAAAAAATCAGTAATATTATCACTCAAGTGTCTTGAAACTTAAGTATGTTGTCAAACTAGTCTAAACTAGACGCACTAGTCTTGTAACAATAATAACAATAATAATAATATTAATAATAACAATAATATTTCAGATACAAAAGGGTTGCCTTTGCTTCGCAACTGGTCGGCAACCCAAAAAATTCTGATTTTGCAGCCTATGAGCAAAACTGCTTTGGCGACACTACCACCTTAAACAATTGACAAACAAATTGAAATCTATCAGCTAAATAAAGTTTCAAACAACACTCTGAATCAAAAAAGACAGATCACCAAAGTTGTCCGCAGGTTTTTTTTCTCAGTTGAGTTTCAGGTTTATTGGTGACAATGTGGAATTTCAGGAAATTTCCTGATGAGATAATAATATGCAACGTTTTTCTGAACCACCATTTTTTCATTGTCAAAATTTTGAAAATGTCTCCTATCTTGTCAATAATTTGATAGAAAAACTGTCACAAAAATGCTGCTGAGCCTATGTGAAGTGAACGATTAGAGGTTATAGAAGGGGCTATATAAAGTTTTTTCAATGAGGCTCCACACTATTAAATCATCAGCAAAAGGTCTAAATGGTCAAGGTGCAAAAATCAGAACGTCTGACAATGTAACCACTCTCACTCAGCAGAAGAGCTTGCTCAGCCCAGCCAAACTTGATCGTTGTGAGTTTTGGAACTGTATTCAACTTAGTTTTTTTTGGAATTTTCGGCCGGCCCGATAGTCGCCGGCCGGCCGGCCGAAAAATGCGGGCGCCGGCCGGCCGGCTGGTCGGGAAAAGCCGGAAAAACACCGGCCAGGCAGCCAGATTCGACCGACTGACAAAATTAGGCCGGCATAGCAATCTGGCAGGCTAAGTTATGTCAAACTGACACTTTGAATTTGGATGAATTGGTTTTGTCCAAAAATTTGGCCACTCCGGCCGGCCGGCGGACTATACAAATTTAATGTATTTGAAAAGTCATGAAAACAATTAAGATCTTGATCAAAACCGAAACTAAGCCAAGTAAGTGCAAGTCAGTTTGCGGCCTGTTTCATATTTGTCCGTGTACTACCAGTCCGTGAGAAACTGCCCGTAAGCCAGTGCGTCTACACAAGTTCACTAAATGGCACATTCGCGAGTATTTTTTACAACTGCTTGCTCCCTCCAATATAATCATGCTACTTGAATTGCTCCTTGAAAAGCATTTAAGGGTAAGCTACCTGTGAGGTGAAAATTTTGGTTCTCTGACTGGCTGTGGGGAAATTTGGGGCCAATCAAAAAGCGAAGTGGACTGTATAGAAAATTTTGGCCCTCTATATTTCCCGTATCAAAGTTGAGGGGACTTTCCCTTCCCTATTGGAAAAGTGCGTTCACCACAAGCACAAGACGTATTCACACAATGCATAGTCAAATTACAACAAAGGGTACGCACAAAGGGTAAATGTATAGCCCATAAACGAGCACAAAACAACGCCACTAAACGGTTACTCGAGCCAAAGCAATACAAAGCCCGAACAGGGCAACAATCAGGAGCAAAACCCAAACAGGGCTACCAAAGAAACAACCCACCAAAGGGGCAACAAGACAGTGTACAGCAATGCACTGCAAACGACAACCAAACAAGCAAAGCCCAATGCAAAATGGGCGTAGACATATCAAACTTATATTATCACTCCGTGAAATGAAAAACCTGCTGCGCTGCAAACAATCAAAACAGACAGAATGACCGAAATTGTATGCATCTATTATCGCATCCACATGTGTGAGATTCGGTTTTCTAAATGTCCGCTGTTTAGTGTACCGTTAAGCTTGAACGGTCCCTGTAGATTGTGTGAAACTGTGAGATAGTAGTGAGTGAGTAGTGAGTACTAAAATGTGAACAATGTGTGATACTTTGTAAACAATTTGAGATAAAAAATGCAAGTCTGATTACTATTCTTTAGTCGAATATAGTTTGAAAAGTCTACCAACAGCAAACCCAGATACGTATGTATATACAGCAGACAATAAATGCAGTCAACCACACCTACCAACACACCAGCAGCACAGACACATTTGATGCACACACTTACGTTCACATACTCCCGCACAATCATATGAGTCAAAACGTACACAAACGCACACACAAAACCTTCCAAAATACACGTTATCAACCGACAGACTCATTCTAAAGAAGCCTGCTGCGCTGTGGCGCAGGAGGAAAAACGTCTAGACAACCTTAACTATAAACACCAATATGCAAATGAGCTGGGCATATGTACGCATGCGGGCGTACGTATGCTCAGCTGACACACACACAAATACAGTAAAAATCCATAAACACATACACACACAAGTCAAATCGGGAAATTCCCAACACTGGCCTCGTATCTGTATATTCCGAGAAGACGCATCCAAGACCAGTGGCACCAGTGGTGTTGCGACTTTTTAAGAGAGCTAGAGGTTCTTAGAACGTCGACTTGAGCTGACCATAAACAGCTATAAGAAGCTATGAACAGTGTTTTTAGCTGTATTTGTATACTGCCTGCTGGTGAAACGTTACGATGTCGAGGCTTCAGTACACATTACTACAACAGTCGTCGGCTATTGATTTTTATGTATGTACCCAGCCAAAAATCAGCAAGCAGCTCTCAAGCTGAATTTACACACAAAACAAGCACGTTTTGCGAGTAGGGTTAAATTAATTTTGATAGATTTTGTTGAGACATGCTTGCACTGCTGAGGATATTCTTCGAATATAAAACGCGCCACAAAATTTTCTAAAGCCAACATTAGTAACTAAACATGACCACTCTCAGACTTGATATAAGTCTTACCATATGTTACCATATCAGAAAAGTTAATATGCATATCAGAAAAGTTAATATGGGGCAGTTTAACTTCACATAACTAAACATGACCGCTCTCAGTCTTCATCTAAATTTACAGCCAGCAATGTCAGCACTATTAGTTGAAGACGCTCCAGTGAGAAAGGTTATGAAGCCTTGGTTTACTTTGTAGCGTTTACAGGAGCTAAAGTCCTGGTCAAATTGTCTACTTCACGTGTGGACCTGTGTGCACTTGCACATTGGTAATTTTGTCGTCCAATTCGTGATTCAAAGTTAGGTACATACATACATATATGTATTAGCTTCGAAAATTTCGTTTCAAGGTCAGCAGCGGTGTCGCTCATCCACAGCCATCTTGCTGAAGTTTGACAGTATTTTGACAAACCAACTGTATTCTAACCAACCTATTACAATATACAGATGCTTGACTTTGACTTTTGCGCTACTATAAATCAGATCATGTTTGTGTCTTACATACTTGTTCAACATAAATCAGTCATGTACCTATTGTTACATGTACAACGCAATGACATTGTCAACCACACCATGGCATGGTTGAATACGTCATCTGAAGTCCATCACTTTATTATTCAGACGCGCTGATAAACATTAAACAGTCTATGAAACAATGTTGCCAGAAACTGTTGTAATGTGACGGCCGCAAGTAAAATGTTCTACAGCTGGATCGTCAGTCTACACACAACGCTAGCCTTGGATTGGAATCATATGCAGACAGACAGTCTTATGGACTGGACACACGTAGAAGCCTATATTAAAACACACAACATGAGCACACACACCCACAAAAGTAATGCATTTTGCTGACCTACCTGATTGTATAGTGTAACTTTACACTGTGAAAGTCAATATGTGCAAATCGACCTTTTGCACTATAATATATACGCCGCAGCTGAGACCGCCGCGTAATAAACTGGCTATGCAGTGCAGCCCCCTCAGCAGCTTTCAACGCTGTGAGCTAGAGTTCGCAACGGGTCGAGATTTCATAACCCGACCCGACCCGACCCGAGTGAATGTCTAACCCGACCCGACCCGACCCGGCCCGACCCGATTCGACCCGACCCGACTTTTACTGAAGCTGCTAATACAAATACTTGAGATTTCCTTGTCACTTTTTCGTTTCCAGTTTTTTATGTATTTCATATGTTTTGATAAGCTACAGCACAGATGTACATGGAGGGGTCTGGGGGGGCAAGCCACCCTCCAAATTTGAGATTCCGGGGACAAGCACCCCTCAGATTTGACTCATCGGGGCAAGCCACCCCTCCTTGTTGCTGAAAAAAGTGCCCGAAAACTCCTCAGATAGCTGTAAGTCGCTTCAAAAATTAGCAAAAAGCAAAAAAATCGCCAAAAAATGTCCGAACGTTTCAAATACTTTCCCATTTTTAAACAAAAATTGAAAATAATAGCGTTTTTGTCAGTTCAAGCCCTCAAAACGTCGGGATAAGCCCGCTAAATTTCGAAAAATCCGGGACAAGCCCCCCCCCAGACCGAGACCCCATTGTATATAATGTACGTGTATGGACTAAAGTAGCTTATTCATGAGCTAAAAAGAACTAAGAGCACGGGAAAGCTGTTACATCACTTATCATCAAAAAATATCATCAAAGTAGAAAAATTTAATGTAAAACTCAAGGATTTATACCCAAAATTTTTGACCCGAATTGACCCGTACAACCCGCGGGTTGGAAAATTTCAACCCGACCCGACCCGACCCGACCCGACCCGCACCAACCCGACCCGACTGCGAACTCTACTGTAGGGTTGTTTCAATTATTTCATTTAATCATTGAAACCCACTTTCAATTTCAATATCAATTATTAATTGATATTGAAATTGAAAATAATTAGCCTAAAAATTGATAATGGTATTGAAATTGAAAATAATTTGGTCAAAAATTGATAATGGTATTGAAATTGAAAATATTTTAATTGAAATTGAAATTGAAACTATACTTTCAATTTCAATATCAATTATGCTGGGCTGGTTGACTTTACAGCATGTCTGTTGCTGGAAAGAAGTCTTGTCTGTATGCCTGTTTGTGCATGTAGCATGTGTTGGTGAACAGCCATGATTGAAACGTAATTGATATTGAAATTGTCTAATTTCAATTATTATTTTCAATTGAGCGTAGGTCTCTTTATTATCAGCTTGAACCTTTGTTATTGTAAACACATTACGATTTTTTTCAGTACCTTTGTTAATAAACTGTCAATAGACTGGACTCAGTTTGGTCCGAAGTTTAAGAATAGATATCAGGTTAAAATAAAACAAGCAGCCCCTAAAAGGAGCAATCTTGCAACCCGGAGATTCACATACCTAACAAAGATGTAACAAACGGGTTGTAAGCGGAGTCTATAGAGCTAGGAGTTGTATTATGTATGATACTTAAGTCTAAAAAACTTAGGGCCTATTTCTTTACCGGATTAAACGGACTGGACTTATTTTAGTCGGAGGTTTAGGAATTGCAAATCGGGTTAGACGGACTAAACGAGTTAGAATAAGTCAGTCAATAATTTTATTCTGACCCCTTTCCAAAACTACCGTTGGAATAAACGGATTTAACATGCACACTTTACATTAGCGTGTATAGTTAAGTCTGTTTAATCCAATTAAAAAGCAGCGCGCTAAAAGTTAAGTCCGTTTAATCCGGACGTTTTGAAATGACATTTTAAGCTGATTTTTTAAACCGTTTAGTCCAATTAAAATTAACCTTTAATCCGGTAAAGGAATAGGCCCTTAGTAAAACCAAGAGTACATAATAGGGAAGAGTATGACACTCTTCCCTATCCTAGCTAATCAGCCCGGACAATGCTCCGGCCGAAATAGCCCTTTTACGTCTTGATTTCAGGGGGGGTACCCCCCCTCGTTTCAGCACACTGCCAGAGCAAATTTGGTGGTGTCTTGATTTGAGAAGGGGGTACCCCCCCTGGTTTCAGCACACTGCCAGCATGAAATCTGTGGCGAGCTGGTAACGTGCTGAAACGAGGGCGGGGTACCCCCCCCCCTCTGAAATCAAGACACCACCGTGGCAGTGTGCTGAAACCAGGGGGGGTACCCCCCCTCAAATCAAGACACCACCGATTTTGCGCTGGCAGTGTGCTGAAACGAGGGGGGGGGTACCCCCCCCCCTGAAATCAAGGCGTAAAAGCGCTTAGCGTCCGGGCCGATTAGCTAGGATAAGGAAGAGTGTCATACTCTTCCCTATTATGTACTCTTGGTAAAACATGGCAATTACGCTGATCTGTATTTCTGTGACTCCATGTGCATAGCAGATAACAGAGGGACTGCATAGTGCATAGCAGATTATAACAGTACAATGGCTTAGTAGCTTAAACGTTCCAACACAACTTTTACAAAAAGTATTGACTTGACACATTGCCAAAAATTATTAAATTCACCGAGATTAGAGGTATAACATGTTTGCAGTAAGTTAGGTTGAGTGGCGTCACATGGTTGATCGGCTATTGAAAAAAATTTACGTATTTTAACTAATATACACTTTTACTGAGTGCATAGGTAGGTACCTAGTCCTTATTCCTTTTTTGTCGTCGCAATTCGTGGTGTCTTTCGTTGTGATCCGTAACTTATTAAAAAGTGGATTCAAATCTTTACATCATTCACTTTCGTTAGGTTTCGTAACACAGTGAGTTTAATCGAATGTTCTGCAACGTGAATGACGGTTTTACGATCTCTCTTCGACGCTCGTAACTCTAGGATTGATAAAAAACAACGTGTTAGAGTCCGTCTGCTTAAATACCGTAAGTGCGTGCGCGGTGCGTGTAATTTCACGCAATTTCGTGTTTATAAATGAACAGTTACAAACAGTTATAATAATATTACTTATTAAAAAAGCCTCAGCAGTTACGCAAAAAAAATTGAAAAATAATTGAAATTGAAAATATTTGCAAAATTGAAATTGAATTGAAAATATTTCAAGAAAAAAATTGAAATGGTATTGAAATTGAAAATATTTGGGCAAAAAATTGATAATGGTATTGAAATTGAAAATAATTGGGCAAAAAATTGATAATGGTATTGAAATTGAAAATATTTGGGCAAAAAATTGATAATGGTATTGAAATTGAAAATAATTCCATAATTGAAACAACCCTACTCCACTGTGAGCAATTAGTTTAAAAACAATAGTTTCTTTTCTAGAAGGAACAATAAGGAAAAACACATAATATATCGACAGTGACAAAGGCAACGTTCAAGGACGGAATCAAAGATTAGACCCAACAAACTATGGTTTACACGTAAGTGCGGGTCAGGCTTGATTCCTCAGATTTAAGAAACAGATTTTGTTGTGCAGCTTTCATATCAGGTTGACAGTTAATTAAGTAATTTTTCATCATACGACGACGAATATACACTCAGCTAAAAAAATCACGAAAAAGCAATAAGCCTTATAAGGAAATGGTAAATATCAAAAAAGCATAGGGCAAGAAGACAAGACCAAAAAGTGCTAAAACCTGGCGTTCCTTTTCCAACCCCGTTTTAGGTTTAGCCTAGCAGAAAACTCAATTATCTTTCATGCGCAATTCATTTTGTTAGCTTACTGAACAATTAGAATAAATATTTAACACCAAAACCGGTGTCTACAAAGCTTAGAAAGACAGACCTACGTTATAAATTGACCAAAAAACCTAGTTTATCAGCCAAAAAAGGTCGTGATACATTGATTTGGTGTGATTTTGTGAGACTGTTAGCAAGTGCATTTGTTCAATAATTGAGATGAACATGAATTTTTTTATACCAGCTGTGGTAAAAATTACCTTGGGTTTTTTACGGCTTGGGTGTTTTCTAAGTACAGCCATTTAATAAAAATGTTACCAAGTTTAACCGAAGCCTAAGGCCCGGTTGATACTTGTCCTTGTCCTTGTCCCTATCGTTTTGTCCTTAAGCTATTCCAAGAAAACTGCCGGGCCAAAGAAGCCAGCTTTTCACATGAATTAAGTTGGGGTCACTTGCAGATTGTATGCAAAAAACTACCCAAAGCGCTTGCGTTAATTCTTCACAGTAGCTGACCGAAATTTGTCCTTGTCCCTGTCTCTGTGTCCTTAAGGACAAGTATGAACCGGTCTTAAACGTTCTTTTCGAATGAATGCTAATCTAACATTGTAATCAAAAGGTTTTGCGTGGCGCAATGTGTTTACGGTCTTCGTCATTTTTGACACGACTAAAAAACTAATCTAACTAAACAAAAAAGTTCTGATTCTAAATCACTAAACTCTACTTTTAGTTTGCTTTTAGTTTTTACTGCACAATAGGCCTAATGTTGTCAAACGTTCATCGTTTTCGGTTACTGGATTACTGTTGCAGCAACTTTTGCTTGTTTACTGTACTGTATTAGTACTGTAGATATACGTACTGCTGCAATCTCACATTTACGCACACAAATAAAGACACAACATAAGCACGTGAACACACACACTATCGGGATTTTTCGACATTCATTGTTGTTTTGGGTTTGATTTGAAAAGGCTTCTAAGTTTGAAAAGGCACATCAAGAATCTGGATTAATCAATTTTGTGCTATCATGTCGGGTCGTTCTCGTTATATGATCAGTTTCAGTCGAATCGGTTATAAGTGGTCTGCGCTAAGTCTGTCCAAACAAGTGCTCCTGAAGACTTTTTTCATGCCTTCGCTCAAGGAGAAACATGTGTGAAAATAAGCAAGGGTCTTTTCTGTCAATTCGCCCCCGTCCAGATATTGGAATATTTGATATTGACCCGATTTTTATAATTTTGGCGCAAATGGACATCGATTGGCTCGCCTGTTACCTGTTTAGTGTCTACCTATCTTTTCCAAGGCCATATCACGTTATCATTAGAATTTCTTAAGAAAAATTCTTGCTCATGTCAGTATTTTATAATTTTTCATAACATACGATGTATGTACATATGTAGCTGTGTTTAGTTTTATACCGACATTTAAACCGATTAAAATTAATCAGCTTATTTTGTTTAGAACATATCAGTCCGCACTGACGACTTGACTACATAGTTCGATATAAGAGTACCTACATCTGAGCGTTTTTGGGTATACCACAAAATAGGCTTGCTGCAATAATTGCGCTTGACAAAGTGCATTTATAAAACAAGTTCGTGCAGCTCATGCTAACTTGTTTTCATTGTTGGGCTTGTATTGTGTAGACGCATTTTATCTACTAAATCCAGAAAAAAATTATTAACGCCTATTTTCGAAAGCAAATTGCAGGTATACTTATATGCTTGAATATACAAATGTGTCTTAACTATCATACTTCAACTATATTTTTATTATTATTAAAAAAGTATTATAATAAATATGACGTTGACAAACTATGCACATATTTTAAATCCTTTTCTTCCCACAGGCGTTTTAAAACTACCAAGCGATTACACATGCACTGTGCATCTCTGAGCATCGAAGCCTTCCGAATTGATGTTTCACAGACTGAATTATTTTTATGAGAATATCTTAAGTCTTTCGTACGCGAATGAAATGAGCTGGTAGCCATGTTGTTTTTGGCGCCGACCACACTAGAAAGCTTTGCCTCCGAAGCAAGGCAGGTAGCCAGTGATAGTTCGAAACCTGATTGGACTTTGTGCAAAACTGAAAAAGTCGGTATGGAAAGGGTTAAGACTGTTTAATTTGTTGACATTTACGAAAAATTCTTCTTATCATCTTATCAGCAATTTAAAAGAATCAACTTATATTTACGTTTATAGTTATATTTCAGCTTGCTGTAGACATATAAGCTTGTGCTTTGTTCTAACAGCAAAAAAATGCCTACAGAAGGATTGAAGGATAAAGTCGCAATTATTACCGGTAAGTTTTTTGGCATAAATACATTTTGGATATTGTATCTTCATAATTGTTTTTGTACAGTCGTTTTTCAATGGAAATTTTGGGTGTCGGAATTAGTGATGAAATAACAATTCTAAAGTAATACAACATGACTTTTGTCTGTGAATTTAGTGAAAATTTTGGCTGTGAGTTAATGACAAAAACTTTCGATGAGCACATAAGAGGTTTGTGTAAAACTTGGAGGCGCTTTCATATATTTTTACAAAAATAATGCTTTCAACACTAGCAAAACCATAACCGTAATATGTTGAACAAACTACAAAGGCGGTTTATGTAAGTTAACCCTTTCCTACGTCCTGGTCACATCTGAGGCAAAGTGCACTATGTCACACTAGTAAAACCTGTCGGCCTGATGTTTCACAGATTCATGTCTTTCAGAACGATACCTTAGTTATCCGAGTGAAGCGTTCCAGTGGCCGAGTGGCTAGGCATGACAGTACAGGCCTAAAGCGGTTTTTGTGACGCAGGCCTAGTCTGTGGCGACGGATCAAATCCCAACCACAGCTTGGATTTTGAAAAAATCATGCATAAAATTGAACTCGCGTCCACATCCACAATGCTAACCACTACACCAGAGCCGTCGGGTCTCATAGGCCCTAATTCTCATTTACAACATGACGCAATCTTATTGAAGCACCCAGACATTTGTTTTTTCAGGCGCCAGCTCGGGCATCGGCGAGGCGACGGCGGTTGAGTTTGCGGGCTCGGGGGCGACGGTGGTGATCACAGCGCGCAGGGCCGACCGACTCGAGCAGACAAAGGCACAGTGCATCGAGGCCGGCGCAAAGCCTGAGAAGGTGCACTGTCGGATTAACTGGATTAACATAAAATTAACTCCACAATGTTCACATCTAATGCTCACATCAAATCTAATCAAATGATTTTTGAGAAGCCCACATCAAATCTAATCAAATGATTTTTGAGAAGCCCACATCAAATCGAAGCAATTGAAAATAGGTCGAATCAAAAGAACCCTTACTCCACGTACATACACTTAGTTGAGGTAGTAAGACTGAGCAGATTAGTACGTACAAACATTTGTAGACGAAAGTGTAGAAATACGTTGATGTCACCAATTTGAAGAAACAGCGCTGAATGCAGATGTCCGAGTTGATTCAGTTAATTTAGTCCAATTAATCCGTGTAGGATCGGTCACGTGAGGTGAGACTCGGCCCCGCCTGCCTGGTGTAATACATATATACGCAGGTTGTGCTAATTTGCATATTGACTGTTGCGTACGCAAACAATCGTCAGGCTGACTAATCTGTTAGTTGAGTTGAGATGGTTGGTAATTGCATGTTGTTGTGCGCCCTGCTAGATGTCACACAGTGAACTCTGCTGACCCGTGTTTGATTGTATTTCTGTAGCAGCTGCATGTGCATGCACCCCCAACTAGAAGACGGTATTACGCCGATACCACAATCCGATATAATCTAGCCTGCCTATGGATCACATACACACCCCGACCACACGTAACATAAGCTTGTCAAATTCAGGGTTCAACTAGGCGACCCCGAAGCAGGGCGGCATCAATAGAGAAAAAAATAAATGGATATTTCAGGTTCTCGTTATTCCTGGAGATTTGACCAATTCTGACTTTCGCAAGAGTGTGATTAAGAAAACTGTGGATACCTATAAACAAATCGACATTTTGGTAAATTTATTATTTCTCTAGTTGTATTTTAACTGGAAATATGTAAGTTTAATGATTTTAAAAATATGAACTAGCCTACAAGCCCATTACTGAAATCAGTTAGTCACACATTTGCTATACATTAATTTGTGACATTTGAATGTGTAAAAATTTTTCATTAAGCTTGTGTTAAGTTGATCAAAATATTTTCAAATGCTAGTTACTGCACGCTGCATCATCTACTAGATGGCGTTCTAACTTTTATTTATACTGTAGCCGTATCTTATGTATATTAATAGTTGTTGCTTCGCTGAATTTACTTTTGAAAATACCAAACTGACGGTGGACTGCACCAAATCGAATTAACTAAGTCTGCTCTGGAGCGAAATTCCAGTTATTTTTATGTAGTTAGATCACAGCAAATAGCACTTAAACCCCAGTTTTTACCTAAATCTTAAACACCAACTGTGCTAATCTTCAGTGGTGCAGTGCACACTGCACTGAAGGGGGTAATTGCGTTTTTAGGTGGTTTTTGAATAGCGCCTTTACAACTTCAAATTACAAGCGGTCTTTTGCATTTAGTAGAACAATATCTCACCTAAATGTATCCCCCAATATGAACAATATGTATGTATGAACAATATCTCACATCATTAAAACTGAACCATTGATTTTGTATCCAGTACAAAACTACAAAGGGCTGAAGAAAGGTCCATTCCAAAATATTACTATTACTATATTTTCTTGTAATTAAAGTCCTCTAAGAATGTCCACGTCAGAAATTTTGAAAAAGTGAGAGACATGCTTGGGGATTTTGACCTTTGTAGTAATGTGCTAAAATTGACCTGTGTAAAATTTCGTGCCCAGACTTCGTTTGTAACTTGAGCTCTGTGGGCGCAAAGTTTACATAGAAATCACAAAAACATCGAAAACACAACTACCTCCTTAAACCGATTTAAGGAGTTTAGGCCTAACTGAGCTAAATCGGTTTCAGCTACTCTTCAGTTGATCCAAATTTGCGCTGGCCAACCTAAATTTTCTGACAAACAAATTATGTTTTGTCATTTTAGGTAAACAACGCTGGCAAAGGAAATCTGAAATCGTGGGAACAGCAAGACCTTTCTGATTTCGACGCTGTTTTTGATCTGAACGTGAAAGCGGTCATTGAAATGTCGACATTGTGCATGCCTTATTTAATCGAGACAAAAGGTGTTAAGTTGAACACAATTTCTGTCTTACCGGCCAAATGTAGGTTGCTAGCTGCTCTACAAGTTGTACATACACACTCCAAAGTCACATAGTCAGCTAAAAGTATTGCAGCTAATTTCTTGACTCAAATAGTAGCTACACACGGTGTACAGAAAATGTTAACAGATTGTGAAGCAAATTTTCGTTTTCATTTTTCGCAACTAAACACGGTCTGAAAACAGAACCAGCAAGTATTGTTATACTTTTCATGTACGTGCTGCGTTTATGTACTTCTCCTTCTCCGTACCTGCCGCTATTAGAAGTACGAGACCAGCACACCTAAACCAAGACTTACTAAGCTGACTAACTTGAATATTTTATGATAAAATAAGCCAACAGTTAACAAAAAATAATTTTTCAGTTTGAATGTAAACTTAATTTTTATATTGCAGGCGCCATTGTGAATGTATCTAGCGTCGCTGGTTTGAGAATGGTCAGTTTTTCTGGTTGATTTATTTCCACACTTTTGAGATTTTGAACATAGAGAATGTAGAAAATGGAAAAATTACTCGTTCGGGTTAATTTTTGTGTTGGGTCGGGTTGATTGGAAGTTTTCGCGGGACCTATACTTTTTAGGTACATAAAAGTTCTGTTGTGTTTTTGGCCTTATTTTTTGCAAAAATGGAAAAAAAGTAATTTCAAAAAGTGTTTTTTCTGTTACTATGTAATGATAGTTGACAAATTTTTTTGATGCAGTGTCCAAAAAACTTTCTTTTTGGATAAGGCTTTATGAGAACCTTCAACTTGTTAACTTTTTTATTTTTGTTGTTTTTTTAGTTTGGCGGCTGCCGCGGAGTGTTCTATTGCATGACCAAGGCGAGTGTCGACATGTTGTCACAGGCAATGGCATCCGATTACGGTCCGAAAGGAGTCAGGGTTAATTCCATCAAGTACGTCTGAATTATACTGGATTTTTATAAACGTCACTGAAAAAAATTTTGCTCTCCGCAGAGCAAGGCTCAACACATGTGAGTGTGCGTGTGCGTTTTCGAGAAAAACTCAAATATCGTCTCAAATTTGGATTTAGGATTAGGAAAAAGCCGAGCTACCGGTAAGCCATACACCCAGCCTGACACCAAGTATGTATAATTTACATTTTTGCCATAAAGTGTTCGAGCACTGGTTGGTGCACAGATTCATCTCTTCCTTGTGTTGAAGTTTCACCAGGCTATGAGTAGTAACTCCAAAACAAGGGTACTCCCGACTACTTGAGGGGGATCATAGAATACATAATAAAAACTACAAATTAAAGACAAACATAAAAAACTAACTTTGAATTTAAATTTTTGATCAATAGTCAAGTTATGTATGCTAACATATATTACCAAAATATTTTAGCCCTGGTCCAGTAAAAACAGAAATTATCGATGCCATGGTAAAAAGCAAAGAAGATGCCGCAAAGGTAAACGTTATTGACGTGGTACCCTGAGCTACTCGTCGTATTGAGGCCTAACTCTCATATTATACATGCAATACGTAATAACTCACATTCAGTTGTAACTGCGAATTGGAGCCTGCGCAACTGGAAAGCTTAAGCCTCTATTTCTTTCTTTTTTCAAAAAAACATTTTTTCTATTTCAGATGTTTGATGCCATGGCAGCAGCATTTCCACTGGGTCGCGCGGCCGAGTCATCGGAAATAGCTAAAAGCATAGCTTTTTTGGCATCACCCATTTCCGGATTCATCACGGGCCATACGTTGACTATCGACGGTGGAATGCTGGTGGCTGGGGCCGGGGAGGAACAAAACGAGCTGAGACGAAAGTTTCTCGAAGGACAATGACAATCTAGCAAACTTATCGAATATGTAGACGACTAGCCGGTTGTGATTTGTGAAATCTGTAGTGATTTTCAGTAGAAATAAAAGATTTATTAATCAATTTATTTATTTATTTGTGGTTTGTCATAGTTGCGAAAAAACTTTAGTTGCAAAAAAACTTGTACTTATAGAAATGTAGACGACTAGCCGCAATGGTTGTGATTTGCGAAATCTGCAGCGATATGAGTAAAAAATAAAAGGTTGTCGAGATTTGTCATAGGTACAAAAAAAAACAAATAATAAGACACGATAAATACAAGATACATACTGCTGGGACTAAACTAAAATGATACAATCAACAAATCCAGACAATAATTTCCGCATTGTTTAGAATTAAGATTAAAATTAGAATTAAAGTCGTACAACCGCTTGCTACACAAATACTCAAACATTTTTTAATCTAATTGTCGATTGAGTTTACGACTCGTGTTACAGATACAAAAACAATGTTTCTCCCCAAAATTCACCAACTGTAATGCCGAATATTGACCCTGTTTATGATAACCTGGCTGTAAACGACAGCGTTATAATCAACTTCAAGCTACGCCTTGATTCTAAATAGCGACTAAAACTTTTTAGTTTTGTTGAGCGTCGGATGCACCAAAACTACAAACCAAGCCTTCGTATAATTGTTTGCATGTCGGCCAATTTGCACTGTCAGCAAATACGCTGCACGAATAGGAATGTTGTAGATGAGAAATGAACCTATGAGACTGGGGGGCTGTGGTGTAGTGGTCAGCATTCTTGTCGTCGACGCAAGCGGCCCGAGTTCGATTCCGAGCGCTTCTATTTCTTTCTTTTTTCTAAATTGGGGTATCCAACATACCCATCTTTCTATCCAACATGCAAATGAGTTTCCCACATACGTTCTGTCTGTCGCTTGTCAATGTCAAATAGCGAATAGGAGGGAAAGCGAAACTAAGTGAACACACCGCAAAGAAAAAACATTTTATATTTCCGACTATAACGTTTTAGGTTCAAGCTCGGGAATGCGCCCCCCCCTTGGAGGGAAAAAAAGACGACCAGTGACAGAGACTAGGATTACGCACTAATCGTAGTACAAAGATTGCGTACAGGACAATTATAACAGCACAAGTGTTTTAAATCATGACAAATGTTTCAATTACAGATAGAACAAAAGCGGCAGTGTTTCATGGTCTTTCTTGAGACATTCACTTCTTTGAAAAAACGTGTATTATTTTGCATTTTTGTGACACTTTAGAATTTTAGTAAAACTTAATACCGCTGGGTAAAAAAGTATAAACTTTTAGAAATTTTTCGCAAAAACTGATCCGTTTTTGGCGTAACAAACTATATCAATAAATAAAATGGCAAGAAAATTGTCTAAAAATTAGAATTTGTAAGGGTCAAAGATGCACAAGATAACTTTTATAAAACTCTTTTGTTTGAAATTTCATCAAAAATCGCCCAGTATTTTTTTCGGTAAATTTTACAAAATGCAACAAATTTCACAGACTCGACTTCGACGTTCGACCTCCCGCACCACAGGTGAGAATTAGAGCACTACTCCCGAGCATTATTTTAACGTAGTTAAAATGCTAATAAAGAAACATTTCATAAACAGTATATTACATAGTACAAATGTATACCTACCTGAAAGTCGATTCATACTTACCGTTCCCGTTCCCGTATGCCCGTTCAACCTGCAAAAAGACGAAATAATCAAGCCAGCTGTAGTGTAAAACAGTCCTAAATTGTTAATGAATGATTAGTTCAATCGAAGCAACCTGCAACGCTCCCGTTGCATTACTTAACAGTTTCCTTCATAATGTTGCTTCAGAGCAACAATTAGCACTATCGCTTACTAGTGAAACCTGTCGGCCTGATGTTTCCCAAAATCATGTCCCTCATGAGGATACCTTAGGTATCCGAGTGAAACGAGCTGGTGGCCGAGTGGTCTGGCGTGACAGTTCTGCCACAAAGCTGTCACTGGGAAGCATGCCCAGTCTGTGGCAGCGGATCAAATCCTAACCAAAGCTTGGACTTGGTGCAATTTGGAAAAAAAATCATGGAGGAAAGGGTTAGACTAAAGTCAGACCAGTAATTTGTGAATCCTGAGACAAAACTGGTGAAGTGACTTTTGTTTGAATTGTTTCGTAATGAAATCGCGTGTTTCTTTTTGTCGCAGTCGAGTCCAGCATTTTGGATCAGAATTGATGCAAAAATGCTGGATGCATTTGAGTTTGCATATACGTTTGAACTGAGTGAACATTTTTAAATTTTCATGACATAATTATACTCATACGTCTATCAGTCAGTTTCAGTTGCAGCTTCATGCTAAACTTGCTGCTAAACTTGCTTCAAACTTTTTGAAAGCACTTTAACAGAGTATTAAACTTGTGCATGTTATCAGACATTATCAGTTGATGGAATAAATATACACTGGAATGAATGCACTGTTCATGTTTTAGCTGCCATAGTTCTAAGCAAACCGGTTTGTTACACCAGCCATGCCAACAGAAGGACTCAACGGCAAAGTCGCTATCATTACCGGTAACTAAATTAAACCAATGCTTTACCGGATTAAAGGGTTAATTTTAATCGGACTAAACTATTTAAAAATTTTGGTTGAAAATGCCATTCCAATACCCTCGGATTAAACGGCATCATTTTTAGCGCGCTGCGGTACGCTAATGTTCACCGCACTGGTAAAGTTATATCCATTTAGTCAAGTGGTTGTTTAGAAATGGGATCGGAGCTTGGACTTAAATAAAACCGCTAATTTAGTCCGTTTAGTCAATTATGCTATTTATGAACACCTGACAGTCCATAATTTCGACAAGGCAGTCCGTTTAAGCCGGGAAAAAGGCTCTTAGGGCCTATTCCTTTACCGGATTAAACGAACTGGACTTATTTTAGTCCGAGGTTTTGGAATGATAAATCGAACTAACCGGACTAAAATAGTTAAAATAAGTCAGCTGCTTAATTTTAGTCTGACCCCATTCCAAAACTACCACTGGACTAAACGGATTTAACATGCACGCTTAACATTAGCGTGCATAGTTAAGTCCGTTTAATCGAAAGGTTTTGGAATGTCATTTTTAAGCTTAATTTTTAAACCGTTTAGTCCGATTATAGTTAACCCTTTAATCCGGGAAAGAATAGGCCCTTTGTTTTCTAACTGTTACAGAACTTTTGATTTTCTACCTATATATAATTTTATAAATTTTATAATTTTCTAGTTTTAGTTAACTTCTTCAACTGTTTAAATTTTAAAAAGACTACTGATTTATTTTTTTAGTTTTAATCCGGTATTTCTATTTGTAGTACATATTGGACTACAAATAGAACGAAACTTTAGTTAGGGGTTTTTTTTCGGTTGTCTACTGTTTACTGTCTTGTTCCTCACACCATATTGCGGCACCATAATGATAATTGATCACCCTAATTGACCACAGAGCAGTAGCGTTATTTTAATATTTAATATTAATATTATAAGTCTAGTGCGTCTAGTTTAGACTAGTTAGACCATGTCGTATTTATCTTAGTGAAGTCTATTTTATTTTTCATTCTTTGAAAAATGAGCAAAAAATTTTTAAATTTTTGCCTCAATTCAATTGCTCAGAGATTTGATCACTCATGGTGTGATCTGTACAATTAGCCCCTTTTAGGAAAAGTTTTCAGGGGCCATAGCTTTTGATACGGTAGTGGTACAATTATAATTTTAACGTCATTTAAGAGGAAATTGTTAGAGCTTTCAAATGATGGGTCACATGACCCTGTGACGTGACGTTTACCGTACGTCAAAATTTAGAAAGTGAAATTTAGACTTATTTTCAGGAAGTTGCGCCATCATGTGATATGTCATTTGAAAGCGCTAGAAATTGTCTTTCCAATGACGTAATTTTTATCTTTCTACGATGCTCCTAGCCTAAGCTGTGGCCATTTTTGTGGTTAACCTCCAGAAATAACTAACTACAAAAATGGCCTGTCGCGGAGGATTCTGCGGAGGAAAACTAACTCCATTTTACGCCCTTTTAAACGCAAAGTCACAGCTTAGAAGTGTAGTATGAAGCATTAACGCTTCTTTTAGACATTTTGATGAAACAGATTCTAAATACCGTGGTTTCAGTAACAACGTTTAAACATTGCTCATAGCAACAGACAAATAACTCCGTTTTACGTTGCGTATAACTTTGGAACCAAGCGGCTGCACGAGATTCGAAAGTTAAACGTCTTAATACCACACATGGTTCTAACTGATATTTTAATACTCTACGGAATAGATATTTTCATTATCATTATGAATAGGATAGTATAAGTATATTAACAAGTCTAGTGCGTCTAGTTTAGACTAGTTCGACCAAATCTAGAAGCTGACGTGCGTTATTGTTTGACAACAAAATAATTTTCAAAATTGTTCCAAATTTTTTGTTCAAATTTGAAGTTTATTGCGATCTGTTTTCATATGCGGTGATTACAAATAGTCACCACAAAGGGAAAATTCCAGGAACCACAACTTTGGATAGGGTTTTGGCATTGACACTTAACTACTTTTATAAGCCTGGATTTGTCATGAGCTATCGATTGATAGGTCGCATAACGACGTAAACGGCGACCAATGGTCAGTACAAAATAATAGTCATTCGTGACAGGCCGTTGCGTCCGTAAACGTCATGTAAGGTATCATTCGAAAGCCCCTTCAATTCTGAGTTGAATGATGTCAATTTCATATTTCTACGTCAACGTTGAAGCGAGTTATAACGATTTCAATTTTTCGAACTTTTGTTCAATACGTTTATGGTGTGAGTAGTCGAAGAGGAATTTTTTCGACCAAAATTGTTTTCTAAAAAGAACTTTTGACCATAACTTATTTCAAACACCACGTAAAAGGTTCTAGTTTTCAAAAATAAATAGGGCAGAAGACGGGCTTTCATTTGATACCAAAAAAGCTATACGTTAACGCTGACTTATATACCAAAAAACGTCATTGACCACATAATGATGTTTTTCAGCCACCACGGTTTTGGTAATAACTTTTTTTAGGTTCCACCAAAAATTTTCTAGTTACCGCAGTTAGATAGTTCAGAAAAGGCGCTTTCAATTGACACTAACCAAACTATAGATTCCGGCTGACATGTTCCCAATAGCGTCAAAATACTTTTGAAATATTAATAATACTGGACCACCGCCATGGTTTTGGTCATAATTTTCTTCAAGTACCGCGTAAAAAGATTTAGTTTTCTCTATTGGATACCTAAGAGTTAGAGCTTTTATCTGATACCAAAAAAGCTACAGGTCACCGCTGACTTATATGTCGAAAAACGTCAAAATATTTTAACTAAATATTGCGGCAATTTTAGCGCAGTTTAGGCTATAACTTTATTCAGGTACCGCGTAAAGAGTTCTTATTGTCACTGTTCGTTAGGGCAGAAAAAGCGCTTTCCGGTGATACCAAAAACGTTATGATATGTTATGATACGTAACGTTACGTTATGATAATTTTTATTTTTTTGTAACCGGTTTAGGGGTTAAACGGTTTCTTTTATCGATTAACTGTGAATAGAAAACTTTTTGCCCATGACTTCTGCTATCTAATAAAAAAAAGACGACGTTTCTACTTTGAGTAATTCCTGAGTTATTATCATTTCTCTTTTTTGCCGAAAAATTTATATAGTATAGTATAGTATAGTAAGGTAAATAGTAAGGTAATTAAATATTAGTGCTCTAAGAATTCAAAAGAACTCAAATTCAAACGAATTAATCATTTTTAAAATTGTCTGTGTTAATCTTTTTTATTTTCGGTCGCGAACAAGGAGAATAGCTTTAATTTTCCGAGTGAGTTAAGCCTGGTTTATACTAGTAGGGCTGGGCACGGTTACAAAATCCATGTACACGGTTAGTTTCGAAGGCTAGTAACCGCGTGTACACGCTAACTAACGGTTACTGCAATTATCCGCGTGTACACGCTAATTATCCGTGTAACCGTGTAACCGTTTACACGCTAAGTATCCGTGTAGCCGTTTACACGGATACTAACCGTGTAAACGGTTGCACGGTTACTAACGGTTACACGGTTACTAAACGGTTACACGGTTACTAAACGGTTACACGGTTACTAAACGGTTACACGGTTACTAACCGGTTACGGTTAACTACATAAACGGTTACTAAACGTCAAGAAGCAGAGGGGGAGTAATGACCAAGGGAAGATACGAACCACCCATCTCTAGATCTGCAGACCAGCAAGCTACCATATCAGCTACTGGGACAATGCTAAGCAGTCAGTATAAATGCCTTTATATATCTTGAAGAATATAGCTTACACACACATGCGTATATGAAGCAATATATAAATCCAGCAGCGAAACGAACATTTTTCTTAACGGGTACACGAAGTCGGAAAACGGATAGTGTAACTGGTTACACTATCCGTTTAGAGTAACCGGTTACACTATCCGTTTAGAGTGACCGGTTACACTATCCGTTTAGAGTAACCGGTTACACTATCCGTTTAGAGTAAACAGTTACAGTATCCGCGGTTACTGTGTCTTAACGTGTACACGCTGTAACCGCTAAGTAACCGCGGATAGTGACCCCTAACCGTGTACACGCTAAGCTTAGCGTGTGCACGGTTACACGCGTGTACACGGTTCGTACCGTGTAACCGTGCCCAGCCCTACATATATACTAGTGCTTGTTCATGTTTTTAACTTTGTCCTGATGCTATTCCAAAAAAATTGCCCATGAAAAAACATTCGCGGGCAAAATTGGAATCAAAACTCGAAGTCAATCAGTCAATCAATCAAACAATTCGTATGCAAATAATTGTCCCGAAATAATCAGCCATTTTTACAGTAGCTAGTTGACCGAATTGTCTCTGTCCTTGTCTCTGTGTCCTTAAGGACAAGCATAAACCGGGCATAAGTATTACCAAGTTCATAATAAGAGATGTAATAAGCTCAAATATGTATGTAATAAGCTGAGAGCTATGGCTTCATTCGTGTAGGGGGGTACCCCCACAGTTGTGGCCTTTTTCGGGAGATAATGGTCACAGCATGTCCGCGCTGCTAGGCCACAAACGAGTCACACTCTTGTGATTATGTACTCTTGGTATTACTCACTCAGGTTCTAATTCATTAGTTAGGTCACTCAAGTATTGACAAGCAACTAAGTGAATTTGTAAAAAAAGCAGGTATATAATATTGCTAAACGAGTCCAGAAATCAATTTAATATATGATCGCATATATGGGATTACTACCCCGAAAAACGGTAGCATTGAATAGCAATACTGTTGTAAATGAGAAGTGGTAAGATAAGGTAAGATATGGTAAGTTTTTTTGAAGCTCGTGTTCTCAGAGTTACAGTATTAGGAATTTTTCCCTATTTTCTAAATTCTTGGCCATCTGTCCTGTTCCATTCGTTTGTCGTCTGCGTGACTTTATTCATAATGTTTATTGGTACTCCAAATTTACGTGTCTCTCCCTGAGGGTTTTGTAACCGCTCTGAGATGCCTTTAGTTTACTCTGAACTTGCGGTGTTACTCTCCGAGCCATAAGGCAACAGGTAGGGTTGTTTAAGTTATGAGATGTTGAATCAGTTGATTTTACAGTTAACTGATAACTTTTACTGAAATTAATCAAAACCGCACGCGGTCTTTTACATTTTAAATTGCAATTTAAAGTTAGGTTCATACTTGTCCATAGAGACATGGACAAAAACGATTCGTCAGCTATTGTGCAACTTTCGAGTGGTTTCCTCCAATTTTTTATATACATACCAGCTACGACCCCGCATTTTATTGTGCCAAAAGTTGGCTCATTTGGTTTAGCAGTTTTCATGAAACTGCTCAAGGACAAATGGATAGGGACAAGGAGAAGGACGGGTATGAACCGGGCTTAAGCCATGCCTTATTTTAGGCGCCAGCTCTGGGATCGACGAGGCGACGGCGATTGAGTTTGCGGGCTTTGTTGTAACTTGTTGCGCCTTCTTTTTTTTGAAAATAATTATTCTTCCCACACAAAAAAATTGTAACCGTCGTGAATATGTTGAACAAAAGAGGATTATCTAATTTCAAAAGAAAGAAAAAAATGGAAGCGCCTGAAATAGAGCCCGAGCCGCTCACGTCGACGTCAAGAAATGCTAACCTTTACACCACAGCCCCAAAGGCTCGTTTTTCCTAATTCTTATTTACATCATTTAAAACAACGTACATATATACAATATGTAAACTGAGACATTGTGTTTTATTTCAGGCGCCAGCTCCGGGATCGGCGAGGCGACGGCGATTGAGTTTGCGGGCTCGGGGGCGACGGTGGTGATCACAGCGCGCAGGGCCGACAGACTCGAGCAGACAAAGGCACAGTGCATCGAGGCCGGCGCAAAGCCTGAGCAGGTTAGAAACCATTGTAACAGGGCCCATTTCTTTGCTGGATTAAACGACCTGGAATTATTTTAGTTCGCAGTTTAGAATTGGTGTATCGGACTAAGCGTACCTACGTAGTACATAGGCTATGTACTAGGCGAGTTACAGTGAGGCAGCTGCTTAATTTTGGTCATAACGTAATTCCTCAACTACTGCAGAACTACATAAATGATTTTAACATATACATATATGTGGTAGTTCACAGCAGGACCCACTCAGGTCCCGGACCCAACTAGTTCGTAGCAGGGCCCCGCTACAGACTAGTTCGGATCGGAACCCGCAAAACTCAGCCTTATACAAAAGATACCTGCGCACTACAAATGCAGGTTTTGTCCTAAATATTTGCCTTACTTGTACTAATTACGATGTTCAACCATTTCTTGGAAGGGTCAGTTTTTAGTGCAATAACTTCGCAGCCTTAACTACACTACAATAACTACACAATACACCCATCAGTCTTAACTTTGACATTGTCAGGGATAGTTTAGACCGTATAGTACTAACGCTTTGTATGTAATGACATTTTTAAGCATCTAACAAATTAGGCCATAGTAAACAAGCAAAAGGTTACTGCAAAAGTAATCCAGTGAGTGAGCACTAGCAGGGTGAACGTTTGACAACATTAGACCTGTTGCGCAGTAAAATCTAACCGCAAACAAAAGTAACTTTTAATAATTCCAATAGTGCATCATTGGAAGATTATGACACTGCTGAACTAGTCACTTGTTTTAACTAATCTTGTGCAGTGACCAGTTCACGTCGGTAATTGTAATAAACGCCAAGTTTCAAGTCATCCCCGTACACAAAGTCCCAAACCGCAGTAGATTTTCTGCTTTAGTTTAGTTTTTTGAGCTCATATTTTTGCTTTCTAGGCGGCGTAGCTTTGGGCAAAATGAGCAGTACTTTTACATAACAGAAGGAGTCATTATGTGCAGTGTGTTTAATTAAAATTAAAATTTAGTGGTCACGTCACACAGGAAAAAGTAATGAAACTAAATTCAAGCATGTTTATTATTAAAATTGAAAATAGCCGCAAGATTGCTTTGAATTCAAGCCATAATAATATCAAAACATTTTAGAAAAATTAATAGTTTGTCTCAAGTGTAGCTACAACACTTTGCTACAACTAAAGCTAAACTTTTGTTTTGTTGTTTAGCGCCATGTTTGCAACTCATAAAAATTAAAGGTTACGGGTTATAGGATTACGTGAACTTCAACGACCCGACAACGTAATTCGGCCCGTTTTCATCAAAAACTCATTTGAAATATAAATTTGAAAAAACTGAAAAATAATAAAGAAGGTATGAATGTCCAAAAGTAGACCATTGAAAGTTTCTAGATAGGAAAGATCAAGTTAAACTATTTTTCGCAAAAGTTTGATTTAGAAACACATAAAAATCAAAGATGATCGGGGAGTCGAACCTAGGACCTCTCGCACCTAAAGCGAGAATCATACCGCTAGACCACCGAGATACACACGATACAAGTCTTTGAAAACGAGTAAGTTAAACCAAAATCTCTGCATACGTGTACCGTCTTTCTACTATTGACACGTCATGTAAATCGAACTGTTTTACATAAAAATTTACAAAATAGCAGTAAGGAAGAAGCAACTAACAAATAGGTAATAATTTCGGTTTTCCGTTTTGACATGTGTAAAACTAAGATCTTCAATAGTCAAGACCGGTTGGCTCAGGTGGTAGTGCGTTAGCATTTATTGAGCATCTGACTGCAAGTCGGAAGTTTGGGGGTTCGAAACCCCACCGGTTCTCAACTTTTGCATTCTGCCAATTTACAGGTGCTGTTCTTCAACTTGCGTCTTCTCGTTAGCCAACATCGAGCCGCCTACCTGTCTTTCTATTGTTAACGTAGGAAATTACACAGGTTCCAGTGTTAGGGCAGGCCTTCCAGTGTTATATAACACTAGAAATTCGACCTACCTGCACAAAATAACAGGGAATCTCTTTATGCACAGATTCTGCAAATTCTATACAAACCAAGTATAAAGTACCTGTTGCGCTGTGGCGCAACAGGAAAAAACATTAAAAGTATGAGTGCGACTACTTGTCTGACTATATACTTTTAAATATAACTGATTTGGCAGGATGATTGGGCAGGATTTATGCTTATGTATAAATCCTGCATTTTGTATAAACTATATGTACAGTATATATGAGCCTTGAGTGAGTTTGAGCTATATGTACAGTTACACTGAGGTGTTATTAATTAACTTAAGGGGGTAGTGTCGCGAAAGCAGTTTTGCTCATAGGCTGTGAAAATAGAACTTTTTGTTTTGAAGTAGTACATTCAATGAGAAGCTAGTCCAACGCTGTATGGTATCAAATAATTACTGCCAGACATTACACTATCAATATTGACAAATATCTTGGACCAATTGTCATTAGTAAGCCAGACATCACGCAATAGGGACATAAAAATTCGAAATATCAAGCCAGATATCAGATTGGCCAGCTTGTGAAGTACACATAATGTGTGGACGCACAATTTTTTGCGACAAATAAGAAAAAAGAAAATTGAAGGTTCGTTTTTCTTTTGATTTGAAAATAAGCGTCTAGATTTTTCACAATTTATCATTATTGCTGTTACTATTTTACAGTTTAAGTACACCTTCACAGTTCAAACTAGTATTACTCCACAGCCGCTACAGTAATCTGCACTATATTTTGTGTCCATAAACTACAACATATGTGCTATTAGTCTGTGTAAAAAAACTAAACAGAAAAATTGATAAATGTGACTGAAAAATGGAATGTGAATAGGTTTTTTTTTCGTCATTTTTCCGACTTTGAGACATTATTGCAAACTATTATGCTGCACCAATTTTGCTGAAACTTGGCAAAATAATTTGCCTTTAGGTAGATTTTTAAAATATAAAAAGAACAGTTTCTGACATTTTACTGAACAAGTTTTACAGTCGCGCAAAATCGACTGCTTTCGCGACACTACCCCCTTAATTACTATAAGCTCTTGCTGCTAAGCTTGTTTTATTTCTAACCTTTACGTAATGAAGGAATAAAAAATAGCGACTTTCATTTAATTTTTGTCGTGAAAGTTGTAATTCAGATTGACTTTAATAATTGCAGGTTTTGGTAATTCCTGGCGATTTGACCAACTCCGATTTTCGGAAAGATATAGTGAAAAAGACGGTGGACACTTACAAACGAATTGATATTTTGGTAGTTATAGAATATCTATTATAGAATTATAACCTATTACACCCGGTTCCTACTTGTCCTTATGTGTGTCCCTATTGTTTTGTCTCTAAGCAATTCCAAGAAAACTACGTTCCCCGAAGGAAGTTGGTCTCAAGTCTAGTTCCTATACAAAAATATGACGAAGCAATTGTATGAATGCTTCACAAAAACTAGATTCATTACTTATAACCGTATGTGCTTCAACCAATGTAATACGCTATTAGTGGCGTGATTATTTCGTAATTTTGCAAGCTAAACGGACATACTTATGGTTAAGTATGTAGACTAGAAACCTATCCTAAATCTGTTTTATGTTTATTATATGGAAACCTTAAACTTATATTGTTTCAGGTCAACAACGCGGGTCGGGGCGTTCTAAAGCCATGGGAGCAACAGGATTTGTCGGATTTCGATACTGTTTTTAATCTGAACGTGAAAGCTGTTATCGAAATGTCAACTTTATCTATGCCTTATCTGATTGAGTCCAAAGGTACACTGCTTATGGCCTTTCGCTTGAGTCTGGTTAAAAAAACATGTAATTTGTAACAAAGAAAAAAGTGTCAAAGTAACTCAATTTACTTGTAGTCGCATGTTTGATTTTTACAGCAGCCGGCTGAACAAATATACGGATGTAACTACATATAAATCGATCCCATGTTAAAATATTCATGGCCAGTGGACTTTCCCGTAGATTTTGAACAAATATCTTTTAACAAATTTCTGAGTTTCTCGTCTCAAACATCTATAAAATCTCACAAATTGCTGAATCCTGATATGAAACGGGTGCCTTACACTTTTTGTCTGATACTTGTGCTAAAGGAGAAATAAGGCCTGTGAGACTCTGGTGTAGTGGTTAGCATTCTCTACTCCTGCGCGAACGCTCCAGGTTCGATTCTTATTGTCTGCAGTCTACACTTTATTCTTTCCTTAAGAAAAGTTGGTTGTTCTCTTTCTGTCAACACTTGATTCGACTGAAACTTGTCTTTTGTTTTTGGTTGAACACTTTTTCGTAAACTAAACAAAGCTAACATTTTTTAACTAAAATTAACTAAAAACGTGTGTATTTTTTAGTTATTTTGTTGTTGTTGTTTTGTTACAGGCGCGATTGTGAATGTATCGAGTGTTGCTGGCATGAGAATGGTAAATTTTGTATTCTGCTTAGCGAATCGTTGTATCATGTCGGGGTCGTGTCATAGCCGATTTTTTGTTAGGTATTCCTGAAGTTACGAAAAATTTACCAACATTAGAATCCTGCATGTTAGACAACGGTAATGTGGTATTATGCTTACGGTATTGTGGGCGGAGTTAATAGGATTCTACAATCTGATTGACTGATGGCTAATAATTGCTTTGACTTGATTCGCTAAGATGCTGAGTCGGCTAGGGAACTAACTGCTAAGGTACTAAACCAATACGTGTGGGTATAGACTGGTGTCAAGTAATATGGGCCCTCTTAAGACAGTTCATCATTGGCCCAGTAGCTCAACTTTATAGCAAAGATTTGCAGATCCAGAAATAGGTGGTTCGAAATAGAGTTCCTTCGCGGGCCGGTTTTTGAGGCGTCGGCCCGGCCCGGCCCGGCCCGCCAAAATTTTCGGCCCGCGGCCCGCCACCGGCCCGGAGCGGGCCGGGCCGGGCCGGTGGTGGGCCGGGCCGCGGGCCGGGCTGGGCCGGTGGTGGGCCGAGGGCCGCGGGCCGACCAGTAATAAAATTGGAAATTTCACGAAATTGCACAAAAAAACGGTCAAAAAGGCTAAAAATTGTATAAATAGTCTAACACTATCTAACAAAGTAGCTTTTCCCTGAGCCTACCTATGTACTTTTATATTGAATTTTCAATAAATTCCTAAATTTGTAATGTTAACACATGTAATGACCACACATGTAATTGAGTGGGAATGGGGGGGGGAAGACCCATCTGCATAATTTGGTGCCAGGGGAGAGAGGAGGTCCCACCAAGGGTAAAACAGGGGAGAAGGTCCCGTCGTGAGCAAAATTTCCACCCAAAATTTAAAAAATCGGCATTTGTTGTTTACACTTGAAGAAAAAGTAAAATTTGCCCCAGTTTTGTCGGTTTTGGAACAAGGGGGGGTCACGAGTATATACTATACTTTTAAATTACTTATTACTTATTACTTATTAATTTACTCAGAAAAGGGGGGGTCCCATCAAGGAAGGAGTGTCCCAAATTTTTGTGCTGTTCAATGCGTAGAACTGTAACAGTCAGCGTCGCTGGCAAAACGAACATACTAGTCTTAAAAATGGTTCAGACACAAACTTGTGATGTTTTTCTAAGCAATGATTGCTATATTCAATCATAAATTCTAGGTGATCCTATGCAAACCTAAATCAACTACCGTAATTGTCATTTTATGTCGTTTGTTTCTGTGCTTGTGCCATTTAGTTTGCACGTAAATACTCTGCCGTATTGTCATATGAGTGTTTATGTGTTTGAATTCACTTATAATCGTGTTTTTTGAAAGTTTTCACTTTTTTGGAAAAATTGGGCAATTTAGGAACGTGGCCCGGCCCGCTGCCCGGCCCACCACCGGCCCAGCCCGGCCCGCGGCCCGGCTTACCACCGGCCCGGCCCGGCCCGCGGCCCGGCGCTGCGGGCCGGGCCCTGGCCGGGCCGGCCCAGCCCGGCCCGGCCCGCGAGCACAGAGGTCGGCCCGGCCCGGGCCCGGCCCGCAAAATTTCCTTAAGGAAGGAACTCTAGTTCGAAACTTTCCTGGGTCATTCAGATATATATAATACCGTCTTTCTGTAAATATCCACAACCTTTGTCTACAAAATTTAAACCAGTTAAGACTAGTGAAGACTAAGTCGTTGTACTTCTGTACTCTCCATATAACAACTTTTTTAGTTCAGCGGTTGTCGTATGGTCTACTACTGCATGAGCAAAGCCAGCGTCGACATGCTGACAAGAGCAATGGCATCCGACTATGGTCCAAAGGGGGTCCGTGTCAATTCCATAAAGTAAAGTCCGTATTACTTAATTAGTATTTCGTATTAATTCTATATTAATCAAATTCTCTTGTCACACCGCTGCAAGCAGTTTTCCTCAATACCTAGCCCCGTCTAGAGGTGGGTGACGGACTGACGGGAACTATCCACAAACCTAAGAACGTGCGGGTAACCTACATTTTTTATACTTGGCGTAGTATAACCCATTTATGTCTCAATTGCTTTTATGATACGGTATTTTTGTCTTCAGTGTTAAAATTTCAAATCACCACGGAATAGGTTGTGGGTACATACCTCCGGTTGGTATTACTATTTAAAAATATTGTAAATATGGAATGGAAACCTGCGAGTCTGCGACGAAGTGAATCGAAGTTTTTGTTCCTTCTAGAGAGTGAACTATCGTTTTGAAATGGTAACTCTAATTTTAGCCCTGGACCCGTTAAAACTGAAATCATGGATGCAGCGTTCAAAACCAAGGAGGAAGCTGCAAAGGTTAGCCTTAATCCCGGTTATACTTGTCCTTATAGTCACATGGACAGGGATAAGGACAAATTTGGTCAGCTGCTGTGAAAAAATTAACATAAGCGTTTCGGCTAACTTTTTTGCATACTATTTGCGAGTGACAAATCCCAACTTTATTCGAGCGAAAAGTTGGCTTATTCAGCCTGGCAGTTTTCTTGAATCGCTAAAGTAAAAAACGATACGGACAAGAACAAGGACAAGCATGAACCGGGACTTTACTTGAATATTGCGACAGAGATAATTTCGGTTACCTCTGACAATTGACAACGTCAGATGAGAACAATTAAGCTTGAAGGTGCACTTTTGGTTCAGTGCGTTTGTCAGTGTATTTACATAGGCAAAAGTACGCAAAAAAGCCTAAAAGTAGCCCTTAGTTGAACAGTTCTAACACAAATCACATCAAGTCATTCAGGCTGAAACTTGGCATAGTAGCAGGCCACATGCACGCGCAAAATCGTGTGATCCGGATTTTTGATATGTATTTTTAATTTTAAAATCGAGGGCGAAATGTGAAAAAATGGCTGTTTTTTGTGCACGCCAAATTTGAGTGATTTTTCATTTGGCGTCACTGCTCAGGAAATGAGCAAAAATTTAAAAAAATGGATCATAGAGGTTGAGATATGACATTAGGCTATCGAATCATGTAAAAATCAACTTCGTCAGTATTAACAAAATTTCGAGTAAAGGAACGCTTTGTGAGCCCAAAAAACTTTTTTGCGCCTATGACTTCACGTAAAATTGATTTTTTGGGAGCCCCTAGTAAAAAATTGGCAAAAGCAATGGTTCCAGTTTGTTACATCTGCGATGCGCCTTCCCTGGGGCTGCATTGTGTGCAAATTTGAAACGAATCGGAGAACCTAAAATTTTCACTTATTTAAGTAGCCCCCCCCCCTTAATCTGATAAGGTCAAATTTCTAGTGTTGATTGACACTAGAAGAGTAAGTACCTACCTCGCTTACCTGCCAAACATCGACAAATGAAAACTTGCCGGAGCTCTCAGTACCTTGCACTGCCATAGAATGCAAAATATGCAGCACCGGGGCGGGATCGAACCGCCAGCATACTGAACCGCAATCAATAGCGCACTGTCATTTCAGCTAACCGGGCTAGCGACTGCTATTATTACAGCTACCCAATTATTTCAGGAAAATTAAAAGCAAAGAAAAATGAAAGAAATTTTGGTCGAAAGGAAAAGCAAATGAAAGAAAAATCAAAGAAAAAGAAAGAAAATTTGGACGAGCGATTGGCTAGCTGTCAGCTGGTTAACTAACTTAAAATTAATTGCTGGCTATTTGGCCTAGGCGCATATTGATAAATACATATATCCATACATTTATACGCACACATGTGTAGCATGTACACTTTCTACATATGTGTAGCTGTCTGTTATTAAAGAAGGGGACGGGTGAACTTTTGGTTGACAAAAGTGTGTTACTTGACCCGGCAGGCATCCATCAACTTTTCTTTGTTTAAAACCGAAAGAAAAACGAAATGAAAGAAAAAGCAAAGAAAAATTAAAGAAATTTGGAAGAAAAAGAAAAAGAATTTTCCTGAAATAATTGGGTAGTAGCTGTAGTTTACGTACTGACTGACGAGAAGCAACAAATGGAACTGTATGTCGTGCAGGCGAACAATAGTAGATTTTAGGATTAATAAGAAATTAGTAATGAACTGAATCTATGTACATCGACATAGTATTAAATTAACACTCTTTCGGTTTGAGATAGTTCGTACGTAGCGACTAATGTTAAGTTTTCCATGCATTGGATGATCAAGTTAACATTAGTCGCACTTAGCACTTTCGTTCCAGTTGTCACATAGTCTAGTCACTAGGGGTTGGTTGAATCTAATGACGAGCACGAGAGTTCAAATCTCGGTGAGACTTACATTTTAAAAAATAAAAGTAATCTTTTTGCCTCATTAAGTTTTTCACTTAAGGTGGTAGTTACGTTTTCGACTGTTTTTATAACATGCTATAACTTTTGATTGACTCACTGAATTTAATAGCTGTCTTTTTCACGTTAAAGAACTTTACTGAAATTACACTTGTGTACATTATCTAGCTTAAATCTAGTCATCAGACACTGTCAAAGTAGTCAAATATCGTGCATTTTTGCATTTTTCTTGTTTTGCTAGTAAAATTGACAGTGTAACACCGACTAATTTTTCGAATTTTGAAAAATTTTCGAATTTTTGAATCTATTTTTTTCACGAAATAGGCTAAATTAATACAAATAAAAAAATTGACACATCAGAAATTGTCTAAAAAAAACATGTAAAATAACGCATGAAAAGATTGCAACATCGAGACTTGAGATTTAGTCCACGGAAGTACATTTTTACAGATTTCTGTGAATAAATTGATGTAACGCAAAATTTAAGCAAACAAAATTTTTCAAATTTTAGTATAAAGTAGAAACGTATGTGTGCCAATTTATCCTAAATGTTGAACAAAATCCTTCTAGTAATTGTCAAGTTTTGCGGACTTTTGTATAATGTACTTTAGTTCAAAAAGAAATGTTACATAAATGTGACGTAATCTCAAAAAGTGAAAAGCGGAAGGAAAAGTTTTGGCATCTAAATTGAAGGTTTTTGACATGCCCGTGTGTCATTTTTTTATTTTTTT